>PISX010019636.1:0-37632 GCA_004024625.1 Mellivora capensis
AATTGCTAAGGAAATGTTGAAAAACAAAAATAAAACTGGTGGCATCACGTTAGCTGATTTCAAGCTTTACTACAAAACTGTGATCACCAAGACAGCATGGTACTGGCATAAAAACAGACACATAGACCAATGGAGCAGAGTAGAGAGCTCAGATATGGACTCTCAACTCCATGGTCAATAATCTTCGACAAAGCAGGAAAAAATATACAGTGGAAAAAAGACAGTCTCTTCAATAAATGGTGCTGGGAAAATTGGACAGCTATATGTAGAAGAATGAAACTCAACCATTCTCTTACACCGTACACAAAGATGAATTCGAAATGGAGAAAAGACCTCAATGTGAGACAGGAATCCTTCAGAATCCTAGAGGAGAACATAGGCAGTAACCCCTTTGATATTAGCCACAGCAACTTCTTTCAAGATATGTCTCCAAAGGCAAAGGAAACAAAAGCGAAAATGAACTTTTGGTACTTCATCCAGATCAAAAGCTTCTGCACAGCAAAGGAAACAGTCAACAAAACAAAGAGGCAACCCACGGAATGGGAGAAGATATTTGCAAATGACAGTACAGACAAAAGGTTGATATCCAGGATCTATAAAGAACTTCTCAAACTCAACACACACAAAACAGATAATCATTACAAATAATGGGCAGAAGATATGAACAGACACTTCTCCAATGAAGACATACAAATGGCTATCAGACACATGAAAAAATGTTCATCATCACTAGCCATCAGGGAGATTCAAATTAAAACCACATTGAGATACCACCTCACACCAGTTAGAATGGCCAAAATTAGCAAGACAGGAAACGACGTGTGTTTGAGAGGATGTGGAGAAAGGGGAACCCTCTTACACTGTTGGTGGGAATCTAAGTTGGTGCAGCCACTTTGTAGAACAGTGTAGAGGTTCCTCAAGAAGTTAAAAATAGAGCTTCCCTATGACCCTGCAATTGCACTACTGGGTATTTACCCCAACGATACAGATGTGGTGAAAAGAAGGGCCATCTGTACCCCAATGTTTATAGCAGCAATGGCCATGGTTTCCAAACTGTGGAAAGAACCAAGATGCCCTTCCACGGATGAATGGATAAGGAAGATGTGGTCCTTATACACTATGGAGTGTTATGCCTCCATCAGAAAGGCTGAATACCCAACTTTTGTAGCAACATGGACGGGACTGGAAGAGATTATGCTGAGTGAAATAAGTCAAGCAGAGAGAGTCAATTATCATATGGTTTCACTTATTTGCAGAGCATAACAAATAACATGGAGGACATGAGGAGATGGAGAGGAGAAGGGAGTTGAGGGAAACTGAAGGGGGAGATGAACCATGAGAGACTATGGACTCTGAAAAACAACCTGAGGGTTTTGAAGGGGTTGGGGGGGCCAGGTGGTGGGTATTATGGAGGGCATGCATTACATGGAGCACTGGGTGTGGTCCAAAAACTATGAATTCTGTTACGCTGAAAAGAAATTTTAAAAAATTTAATCTAATTAATATTTGCACTTACAAGTTTTCTTTATATGTAGAAGAAAGAGAATTTTCATTTTATGACATTCAGTTTCATACATGAAAATAAATAATTTAAAGATGAAATTTTATTCACTTCATAGTAAATTTAGGTATTTGATATAAGTACCTTGAATGTCCTAGAAATGAACATATTTGTTAGTGTACATGAAACCATATTACAAAATAATCTAACCTATGCTTACCCAAACACTACTCTATGAAGTATTCATGTGTTCATATTCATTTGTTAAAATCACTTTCAAGCAAATAATATACTATTTGGAAAATGCAGCATTCAGTGTACTTTTTCAGGAGTTGCTCATTAAGAAATATTCAGGGAAGAAAGGTTTAATGATGTTTAAGGTGTTTTTGTCTCAAACATAATGAACAGAGTAGGAGAGAGACAGAAGGTAAGACAGAAGGGCAGGGGAGAGGGAGAGAGAATTAGAAGTATAGAAAAGTATATCAGTATATTTATGTGATAATGAAGTTTGATAGTCTTTATATAAAAATTCTAATATTTATGATGCTCCCTCAAGTGTCAGGGACTAACGAATTCCCTTCTCCATTATATCTTTTCACTCTTAATAATAAAGATGTCTATTATTTCCATATACCCACTTAAAGTTTTATTCCTTTCATTTAAACTAAGGAAAAAAAAAAGTTTATCCATTTCTCCTACCCCAAGCCCTACCTTTGGAAATCACCAATATATTCTGTATGTCTATGAACTTGATTTAAAAAAAAAAAAATTCACATATAAGAGAGATTATAAGGTATTTCTCTTTCTCTATCTTACTTATTTCACTTAGCATAATGCTTTCAAGGTCTATCTATGCTGTCACAAATGGCAATATTTGATTCTTCTTTATGGCTGAATAATATACCGAAATTTCTTCTTTATGGCTGAATAATATACCACATTTATCCATCAGTGAGCACTTAGGTTGTTTCCATGTCTTAGGTATTGTAAGTAATGCTTCAATGAACATGAGGGTGCATTTCCCTGATAATTAATGCCCTTGAGCATATTTTCATGTACCTGTTGTCCATCTGTGTATCTTCTTTGGAAAGATGCATATTCAGATATTCTACCTGTTTTTTAGTCAGATTGCTTGTTTCTTTGCTATGAGTTGTATGAGTTCTTTATATATTTCAGATATTAACCCCTTATAAGATAGACAATTTGCAAATATATTATCCCATTTAGTAGGTTGCCTTTTCATTTTGTTGATGGATTCCTTTGCTGTGCAAATCTTTTACGTTTGATGTAGTTCCACTTGTTTATTTTTGCTTTTGTTGTCAGGTTCAAAAAATCATCACCAAGTCCTATGTCAAAAAGTTTACCACATATGTTTTCTTCTAGGAGTTTTGTGGTTTTAGGTCTTAAATTCAAGTCTTTAATCCATTTTGAGTTAATTTCTCGCATGATGTGAGATAGTGGTCTTATTTATTCTTTTGTATGTGGCTGCCCACTTTTCCCAGAATCATTTATTGAAGAGACTATCCTTTCTCCATTGCATATTTTTGGCTCCTTTGTATAAATTAATTGACCACATATACATGGGTTCATTTCTGGGCTCACTGTTCTGTTTTATTGATCTATTTGCCTGTTTCTATGCTGATTACCACACTGTTTTAATTACGAAACTTTGCAATATAGTTTGAAATAAAGGCGTGCGATTATTTTTTGTTTTGTTTTGTTCTTCTTTCTCAAGACAGATTTGGCTATTTGGGGTTTTTGGTAGTTTGAGACAAATATTAGGATTGTTTGTTCTATTTTTTCTGAAGAATGTCATTGGAATTTTGATAGGGATTGGATTGCATCTGTGTATTATTTTGGACAGTATGGATATTTTAGCAATATACATCCTTCCAGTTCATGAACACAGAATATATTTCAATTTATTTGTGTTATCTTGATTTTTTAAAATAAATAGCGTATAGTTTCCAGAATACAGGTCTCTCATCTCCTTGGTTAAATTTATTCTTCGATATTTTGTTCTATTTGGTGCAATTGTAAATGAGATTGTTTTTAAAAATCTTTTTTCTGATACATCATTATTAATGTATAGAGACAACAAATTTTTGTGCACTGAATTTGAATTATACATCTTTATTTTATTCAGTTATTAGTTTTAACAATTTCTGATGGAATTTTTAGGGTTTTCTATATTTACTGTCATATTCAAATAATGACAGTTTTACTTCTTCCTTTTTAACCTTACAAGAAATATTATAGGGAAAGTTTTAATCTGAAAGGAAGGGGAACTAATTAATAACAAGAATACTTATGAAAGAATAAATGTCACTGGAAAGGTAAATATACAGTAAATGTAGTAGATTAATAATATAAAACTAATATCAAGGTTAAAGGACAAAAGTAGTAAAGTAGTAAATAATAATTATAATTGGCTGCATCTGAGCTGGGCCCGCGAGTAGGTGAGTCCAAGCATATGAGCACTCACAGAGCTCTTTCTCAGTTTGCTGTTGCTTATGGTTTTACCGGTCTTGAGACATGATCCCCAGTGGTTTCCAAAGTTAGGCTGTTTGGAGTCCCATCTCTCAAGTACATGTCCTAAAAGTTGGGGTGTCTAATATAGAATGTAAGCCCTTTGCTCCTCAGGGAAAACTCCAGGTTTTGAGTTTCCTCCCAGATGTGGGTTGCCATGCGGGGCATAAAGTCTTTGGTGAGATTGTGTCCCAGGCTTGCCTGTCTTCTTTAATGTAGTTTTCAACTCATTTGTCCAATATGTAGCATCGCTTAGCTAGGCTTTGGATTTTTTTAAAAGGAAATTGTTTCATCCATAGCTGTAGACTCAGTGTGTCTGTAGGAGGAGACGTGTATAGTATCTTCCTATGTCACCATCTTGAACTAGAATATCAATACTATTTTACAAGAAAATAAAAGCATATGGTAAACCTAATTTTTAAAATATCAAACTATATTTCTAAACTGAATCTAGAATTTGATCCTCATTTTCTCTTATCTGATGATTTAAAAAGGTAGACAAGTATTTCCTATTTAAAGACATACACATGAAAGCCTTGTTTACATACAGATGAAATACATACACATGAAACCATACCATTATATGTTACCTCTTTGGGAGACAGATTTGTGCCTCTATTAAAGCTTGAATTTCCTGGGGAATGAAAACTATATTGTTGGAAAAACAATTGCCATTGTGCCATGTGCTTTTCCTGCTTGGGCTTGCCCAATCAGAGCCTAGGTCTCAGAACACTTCCTTACCAAGAGATAAGGAGCCCCAACAGCCTATGCCAAACTTATGGCTTTGTTTGGGAATATCTTTCCATGTTTCAAATTCAATGGGTATTCCATAGTTCTGCTTAAATGTGTATATCATATGGCACTTGATCAACTTCATGACGACGTGCATTGGCTATGGGGAGGAAATGAGATCCTTGCACTGCAGCACAAAAGGAGTGCATGCAGGCCAATTGCCTCATGTTGGTTGTCAGGAGAAATCTACTGGCTTTTGGGGATTGATACCCACTATTGGAGTTGATCTTGCTCTGCCTCTTTTCTATGTGAGTAAGCATTGTTCTACCCAGTTCTTGAATATGTTGTTTTTTCCCTGGACTCTGATACCAGGATGCAATGTACAAAAGTGTTCAGACTCTTACTCCTAGTGATGTTATTTGCCTGGCAAATAGGTTTACATTCTACTGTGTAGAAATTTGACCAGATAACATTAACCACAGTAGTAGTAGTTCTCTCTAAAAAAAGTATATTCTGGAGACTGTGTCCAGAAATTACCTGCAAATCGAATGTGCTATATATTACCCACTCAGAGTTCAAATGCAAATGATGCACATAAAATTCTCAATGTATATGAAAAAAATCATATTTATCCCAAATTCTCTACTAACAAAAATATGAAATTCACCTTCTAAT
This sequence comes from Mellivora capensis, assembly GCA_004024625.1. Taxonomy (NCBI): domain Eukaryota; kingdom Metazoa; phylum Chordata; class Mammalia; order Carnivora; family Mustelidae; genus Mellivora; species Mellivora capensis. Next base: position 5,438 of record PISX010019636.1, read on the forward strand.
TCTATGGATTTAATTGAATTGTTTATACATATATAGGGGCAACCATAAATTTCACTAACTTCAGACTTGACTTTATATTTTGAAACCCAAAAATACCATCTCATTTTATATTGCATGAGTCAGGTTCAATGAAGTCAATGAATTGTAATTTATTACCACATTAACAAATGAGTCATTTTGGTAAATCACAGCTGTTTCTTCAAAGTTTCTATAAATGCCATTTCCTGAATTGGCAACAATCACAAGTAAGCAGTTTTATTTTTGTCTTGATAGCAAGGTGCAATGTGAGCTACAGTGGTTCATGTGCTTGCTCTCAGTTGATTGATAAACCTTAAGTCCCATTTAATTGGGTATTCCAAGTTCCATCTGACAACAGGTAGATCTAGAAAAAGAAAAAAAAAAAGCAAAGGAAAGCAAGCTTTTTTAGAGTAATTATAGTTTTATATACAAAATTTTTAAAGTCCACATAACAGTCATGATGAAAGGCTATGCAGGGAAATCATAAAACACTCAAAAAGATTTCAGCTCTCTTGCTAGATATAGTATAGACTGTACCATTAAGATTTTCTTAGTACAATCAACAAGAAAGAGACCTGTGGGAAGAGAATGATAATTTCTGATCCCTTTCTCTCAGAGATCTTACATACATTTAATTCTCATTTCAACTTGACCTAAGTGAAACTTCATTCCCTGTTTATTTTCCAATTCACAAATGTTGTGAGGGAGGGAGAGAGGGAGGGTAGGACTAGTAGATTATTTTTTGAATTATAAGTTATTACATTTTAAGCAAGATAAATCTCAAATTAGCTAAATCAAAGGAAATGGGGTTGTTTTAAGGGTGAAGATAGACCTCATGGAAATTCAGGAAATTTTGAGCATTCTGACATTACGAAGGCAACAACTGTTGACTCTGGGTAGAGCCCAACAGCAGGAGTTTATGTGCTTGTGTGCTAATGCTGGGTAATTAACATCAATCACTTACACCCAAGGCAGGTTTTTTTTTTTCTTTTTTTTCCCTCCTACCTTGCTTCTGACTGAACACCTCTTCATGTACTCTTCATTCAAAATCCAGGGAAAGAACACGTTTATTTCTGGCTGGAAAGTGAATTGGAAATCGAGGATCTCTAGCTGGAAATGTAGGATCATATGATACAGAGTTGACTAGGTCTAGGGGATGTAGGGAAGATAGAACATATTAAGTTAAAATGGAGATAACTGACATATCAATTTCTTCTGAACCATTTTTTATATAACCCATATTAGAACAGTTGATCTATCCTTGACTGTAGTCCTTATCACAAGTCATACAGTTCATATCCTTGCATCAGAATCAAAGAACGATTGCAAAGACTTCTCAGTTTCTATTTTAAATTGTTTAGAGCTCAGTCTTTAAAATGAATGAACAGTTTTCCTAATACCTCCAATATTACTGTTCTTGTTTTCTATTTTAGAAATTCATGAAATGCTGGAGGTATTTATCTCCTAGAATTGTCATGGATTCTATGAATGTTTTCTACAAATCACCGTGTGTATGTGTGTATCTTCACAGGATATAGCTTAATGGTTTTTGCAGTGCTCCTTGGGTTAAGTGGGCCTGTTAAATTCTTCTGTCCTTATTTAGAAAATATGAATTCCATATTCCCTGTCTCCTACCATCACAAAACACTTGAACATCTCAGTTTGCTCCCTCTCTGAGTTTTTTTCTGTTCAACTATGTCTGTTTAAATTTATGTGACTTACATTTGTTTCAAATTTGTATAACATAAGCAATGATATTCTAGATAATAATATGTAGATCTTGAAATACTATTTTATTCTTATTTGGGCAGAATGTCATTGAAGAATCACAGAAAGTAATAATTTAGGGACAAGTAATACAGTTGAGATAAATGTTACTTGGTAAAATGAGTATTGTTATTAAGCACAAATTGGAGAAGTTTGTCTGTCATTCTGTGGTGACAGAATTAGTTTGAAGTAATCCAAAAGAGCTGAGATGGCTATTAGGCTTTTGTTTGTTTGTTTTTTAAAGAACAAAACTCAGTATTACCCATGGTGTTGCCCAAAGTCCGATGAGTTTCATCCAAGTTACCTAACAGAGTCGAAGGCAGAACTATCACCAAGTCTGAAACATAGCATTTTTAAATGTTAATTACCTCCCAGTATCAGAATGAACTGGGAAAATGGTAAGCACATTTCCTATGGAGCATCCAGGTCATGACGTCAGAGATTCTGAGTAGGAATTTCTATTTTAAACAACATTCCAAGTGTTTTAGAAATTACTGAACCCCTGCCTTTGTGAGTGGGATTTAGAGTAAAGGAAGCCTAGTATCTAATATTGAGTCCAGGATTTACTAGTTGTCTGACCAGGGGAAAAATAAAATACTTAATCCCTCAAAAACCTCATTTTCTCACCTATAAAATGGGTATAATAATATTAGTGGTCAATTTACAGGCCAATTGTGAAAATTAACAGAGTAATGAATGTAAAATGATTCATCTCGGGGCCTAGTAACATTTTCCAGAAACTCGGTACTCAAATCAGTGTTAACATTATCATCATTGACAACAGCAAATGACTTTTGTTTAATTAGCTTTGTTACTTTTGGCAAATTACAGGAAATTTCTGAGTCTGTTTCTTTATCTATAAATGATACTCAAAGGACCTACTTCACACAGCTATAGGGCAAATACATAAAACAGTGAATGCTTTAAAGCACCTAGCACATTACTTGGTGTAAAGTTGGTGTTCACAAGTGTAATAATCATTACCTTCAATTTCAGTGAATGAAAATAATTATTATCCTACGAAACCTGGAGGTTGGTAATTAAATAAAGCAGTTATTGAGGGAAAAGAGTATGGCTCTTCCAGGTGGTATTTTAAAAGAACGCAGATTCACATAGTTGCTATGGGTTCCCCTCCCAGCCATCCATGCTACTATCATCACCAGGCAGATGGCAAAATGCTTCTCACTTTTCCATGCACATTAAATAGGAATCCCTCTAAGACATACTGTCTCCTAAATAAGGTTGTCTGCTTTAAAATAAAAATACAAGACACAGGGTTAATGTGAATTTCAGATAAGTCATAGGTGAAGTTTTAGTATTTTAATATTAACATACCCCATGAATACCTTAGCATTGTTTTAAAATAATCAGCACACTCAACATGGGGCTCTGACTCACAACCCAGAGATCAAGAGTTGCATTGCTGTGCTGATCGAGCCAGCCAGGAACCTCTTTTATAGGTGTATTTTGTGCAATATGTGGGTCATACTTATAGTAAAAAATAATACTCATTGTTTTTCTGAAATCCAAATATAATTGAACATCCTGTTTTTGTTTGTCAATCCTACTTTTATGGTAGTTCTTGATATTCGTTTTACACTGACTTCTTACTTGGATAAAAATATTCATGAGGGTTGAACCCACAGACTAGATGATCCCCTATTTCAAAAAGATGTATAGCTGAGACTGACTGCAGGCAACCACAGAAGGCATTTTCTGATTCTCAATCACTAAGATTCAGAAACTTGGGCAGTAAATCGTTACCTATTTGACTAACCTATAATTTTCCTCAGTTGGCTAGATAATGTCAGTCATTTTAATTCCATTTCTCTGCATACTCTTTTTTCTTTGAGCCTTCAGCATTTTACCCTCGTCACAAAGTGGAAGATGTCCATAATGCATTCCTTATTACTACTTAGTGTCCCTGGGGACCACTCTGTCTGAAAGTACTCTCCTATCAGCAGTAGGAGGTCAGGGGTGACTGCCAACCTGAGAAAGGCATTGCCACTCTTCTTGATATGGCCTTTTCTCTTATTTCTCAACTTTTGTGTCAAAACCAATTTGAAAATAGCAAGCCTTCCTTTATAAGTAAGTCATAACAAAGTCTTGTTCGTGACCGATGAAAAGAAAATATTTCATCTGTCTATACATTGCAAGATCAAGGGATATAGAATCTACATAAAAAGCTGGATGAGCAACAAACCAACCGAACTGCCAGTATGGTGGATGGCTCAGGACCATGCGCTCGCTGTGAAATAGGGTGATCTGCATTCTGGTGCCCGCTCTACTGAGTGGCAAAGAATGAAGATTTCAGATGCATTCCCTAATTTATATGGTAAAATTTCTGCTGAATATTATTAAGATAATAATACTCTAATTACTTATCTAGTTTTATTTTAGGTGTAATATTGTGTAATATCTACAAATATTCAGGGCATTTTTATTTACTTTTTTATATTTTAAATTTGCATTTATTTTACTGTGACTCAAGTTAAAAGCCTTATTTTCATATATTAAGAACTGCTGATATTTCTTTCTCTGGGAACTGTTAGATCAGATCCTGTGTTACTGGGTGGATGTTGAAAGTGACCATTCTGAAGTCTGTGTAGCCAAATAACATCAGATCAACTGAGGGCAAGTCATGATGCAGCTATTGGGACCACAAAGTATTGTATTCAGTAGAACAACTGTGGGCTTACTTGCTCCTTTATTATAGTGCCCACAGTCACAGCCCTAAGACTGTACTCTGATGAGCTGCATCCCTCTCCTATACGCTTTCTTGGAACTTCTGTTCACCTCTCTTTAAGTTCCTATTACACAGTGTGGGAATGGTTGATTGACCAAACTATAAAGTTCTAGAAAGCAAATTCCATCGCTAAGTAAGAATGGCAAAATTAGTACTGTTTATCAAGGGCTTATGTGCTCAGCACTATACTGACTTCTTTCTAAATATCATCTCCTTTAATCATAATAACACTCTTATGAGTTAGATATAATTATCTCAATTTAAGTAATTTGTCCATGGTAACCCAGCTACCATCTATTTTGAATTTGAATTAAAATTGTAGTCTAAATTCGAAGGTTGCAATCTCTGTCCTGTAAGAACTTGTGTTTCATATTAACTTCCACCTCATGTAGCGTAGTGACAAAATATGTGTACAATGAAAGATTATTAAATAAATTAATTAATGCCAAAGTTATATATTTAAGACCCTAATTATGCTGCTGCTTTTTTCTTCTTAGCTCTTTGATACTGACTACTACTTTTTCTTTTCTCAGAAATGAGCAAGACCTTCCATCGGATTACATTATATATATTGTAAAATGTTTTGTTATGATATGAATATAAGTAACAAAATATTAATTATGTACAGACTGTATAGTTGTTAGAATAAATTAAATCTTTACATAAACAGGGAAGAGAATATTTTGCCATTCTGGCTGCAGGGCTTTAAACTTCTCTCAAAACTCCAAAAAGTAGCATGTCTAGGAAGAAATTTTATTTTTGGACAGCTATTTACAACATGTCTTCAAGGCAGAATTTAAATTTGGAAAAAAAATATATAGTGAGTGAGAGAGAGATGGGTATAATGTCTTCAAAGAAATCAGAGTTAAGAAAAATAGCAAAGAAATTCCACTATAGAACTAGAGTGAATTTTAAAAGATGGGTGTGGTATGAGTCTAAAAGGCATTTGGAAATTGACAACTATTAGATAATGGAAATAAAAGTTGAACATCTGGAAAAAATAAAATATATGTATCTAGCTAGATGCCTACTTTTAACAAAAAATACTACACACACTGGGGTTCTGTTTTATTATGGAGATAGATAAATAAAGCCTCAAGTAGGGAGTATACTAACCACACTTACGAATTATTTTATTATCATTCTTATATCTTCTTATACTTCTAATTTATTACATGACTTCAATGTCAAGGAAAGAGGTAAAATGACTCAATATGATCATTTTTTCTAAATAACAAATAATAAGATACTATATTCTACTTCCAGTGTTTCAAGGAATTGCATGTACCTAAGTCCAAAAACGTTATTAGTGGAATTTAAGTGAAGCTTAGAAATACCATTACTCAAAAAAATAAATAAATAAATACCATTACTTTTCCTCTAAGCTTCCTAATATGTAATTTCTTTGTGAATTTTTCTATTGGTATGTGGTGGCTGATATTCAAATTTTTGTCAGTCACAATAAGGGATTTTTTCCCATAAGTATGACTAGAATCTCTAAAAGTATTATAAAAAAGACCAATAAAACCCCTTTTAATAATTAAATATGATCATAATAGTCATTTATATCACCATAGTTTGTGTTTTAATTCTTGAATGCCTTTGTCTTAGAAAAGGAGTTTTGTTTACTGAAAATGTTTTGTGCTTTTTCCTGGTACATTTTATTTTAAAAGTATCAGTTTCTTTAGTTATGCTGTATGTTCTATTACCTGATTAAAAGTTTAGTTATATTTTTCAAGTTTTTGCTTCTGAAAAATGTTTATTTAAATATTAACCAGCATTCACATGTATGATATCGCTTCCTTCTTTTGCCCAGCATTATTAACAATTACTATAATATTGCTTCTAAGGAACATAGATATAATTTCCAATAGCTCTTCCACAATAGAATACCACCAACAGGGATTGTCTGTGTCCTTCATTCAGATGATTCACTATCAGCCAGCAGTATTCAATTTCCAAAAATCTCTGACCCCAACTTCATTCAGTTTGGAGTTATCATCATCTTACAGAAAAAAATCCATCCATTCTTAAATGGAAGTACATTTTCTCATTTAGACATCCTCCCAAAAGGCATAAAAAGTAATTTTCTACTCTTGAAACTTCTGTGCTTAACATTTTATTTTGTCTGATCTTATGAAACATGATACTAGCAGTTTTCACTAGGGTTATGTGGAATAGAAAGTCTTGAGGACAATTAGATCGCTCTTTCATTTAATACACACCAATATGAAACTAACATCATATTCAAAATGATTCTGAAAAAATGACTTTACTGTAGTAAATGCAATTTTATCAATGCACTTCAATATACATTATTGTAATAAAAATGTATCTTTTTTAGTTTAGAAGGGACATTGAGGAACACTTGACTTTCATAAAATTATTATAACTATATTTTATAGCATATTGGATACTAATAGATTATTGTCCCTGCTATATAGCTGAGAAAACTATATCCAGAGATAGGAAGTAACTGGTTCTAGGTCCAATAGCTTTTTAGAGTAGAATTAGGACCAAATAAAAAACATCATGTATGGAAATAGGGTGTTTCTCCTAATATTCTATTCTTCCGTATATATACATGATGTAACAGTCTCTGGATAAGTTTACAACCAGATGTTGTCCATGTCCTTGAGGAGTTTACAGTCTATAGAGGATAAAAGATAAGTAGCCTGAGTTAGGCTCTAAGCGAAAATAGGATAAGTAATTATTTGCTTTGCTTATTTATTGATTATTGACTCCCTTGACTACTAGAATAAGAATTCCATGAAGCCAGTGATCTTTATCTGTTTTTGTCAACACTGTATCCCTAGAGCCTAAAACAGTGCCTGATAGTCATTCAACAAATACTTTTAAATGAATGAATGAAGCAAGATTAAAAATGAAAGGGGTTAGAAGAGAGTAAAATGCATTGGAGTGGTGAAATACTTTCCCATCACTTCATGATCTGGATGTTGCCTATGTCTAGGACATTTCCTCTGGCCATGTTTCTGCTTCCATGCTGTTTCAACCCCCCTGGCCTTTCCCAATTGCTAATGAAAAGTAGCTAAGTAATCTCGTCTAACATATCCAAGCACTTGACACTATTTGTTAATTAGTTATTGTTATTTTTTAAACTGTTCATTTTGGTAATTGTTAGCCTCCCACTTCTAAGGATTAAACTCAATGGCAGCAAGGATCTTCCTTTCCAGTGCTTTTTCCCAACATTAGAAATCCCAGTTATTAAGAGCTCAGATATTTGATAACTGAGGAAATAAATATAGTTGCAGAGGGAGACACTGGGGATTCGGGGAGTAGTCTAAGAGATAGCAGATGCAAAATTCTGGCTGAAGCAGGATATCAAAAACTTCTTAGATTGGTGGAGTTCTTTTAGGAATTTAATATGGGAAATATTGAGAGAATCTAATTTTTAGAAAATTGACACAAATAGGAGGAACCATTTTTTGTTAGTTTGTTTTTTGGGACCTGCTTAAGGGAAAAATGAACTAAACTGCAGTTCCTGAGACAGACTATTTCTAGAGTTTCATGGGACCCTGCATTACCTTCCAGGTCTGATTTCTGTGATCCTGTGGTTTCTGTTCATCTATGGAAATGTGACTTTGTGTTCTCTGATGTGATTTGTATTTTGATATCACACTTTTATTACTTTCATTAGTGTAATCTGCAAAATCTGTTGCTTACAACTAAGTAAGTTTAATACAGTCAATCAGACCAACTCAGTCCCTCTTCAAACAACTCTTTGATTTTCTTATTTAGTTGACTATTTCCCCATCTTACTGTCTTAAATAATTAAAAACTAGAGTCCACTCTTTATATCATTTTATCTACATAGACCATGCTCAGTCAGGGCAGACGATTGGGACACCACTCTTTTATCCTCCGTTAGCCTTGTTGGTCTTAGGAGTTTCTAAAAATAGGAAGATCTCAGGGAGCACTGCTATCTATCAATGTGGTGTAGTTTGAAGGACACTGAAAAGATTGCCTAATCAAGCATACTTCCATGATATACCCTGCTGTGATTCCCTAAATGTCTATTTTTTAAGCCATTTTTAGAAACCCCTGTAGATACAACCACATTTAAGTACAGCTATTGAACTATATTTGTCAGTCTGTGGAATTCTCAATATCAGGAATTACAATAATGAAAAAATAGAATATTATTGTGGGTGATACACAGGAAGAGAAATTGCCCTAAAAAGACTTTTTGTAATTTTATAAAACACAAGTATTAGCATTTTACCTTTGCTTAATTTCCTTTTTCTCCCCTAAATTTGCTGCCATTCTTTTACATTGTATTCTGAATACTATTTTACTTTCTGCTTTTTTAGCCCTATCTGCAAAAATGTTCAATCATAGATTTGAACAACTGATTTTTAAGTAGGATGATTACATACATATATCTCCTAATGAATAGTGTCTTCTAGCTGCCTTTCAAGTACTCCTTAAACTGCCTGTTGTTTTTGTCACAATTTGATTCCTCTTTTTCAGGAAAGGAAAATGGGGGTGGGGGGAAAGGCAGACACATTAAAAAAAAAAAAAATCCCAGAGGCATCCAGACTGAAAGTTGTATTTTTCAGATTAAGAAATGGAGATCTTGAGATAATATGACTCCATAAGGAGTTACCCTGAGGGCCCCAGCCTACATAGATTCAACCAACCATTTGTAGGAGTGGGAATTCCAAGCAACCAAAGACTTATAACCCTCTGAAAGGGACTACATTGCCATATTCTCTGCAGCATCTCAGTAAATATTTGCTGATTTTAACTACCACTTTTTCCAAGGGGTACACATTTCATTCTAAGTGTCACTTCATTTAAGAACAGCATTTATGTTGATCTTTGTCTCATAATTCTAATAATTCCAAGACCTTGTTTATGTGTCCTTTTAAAATTTTTGTTAGCTTTGTATGTCTTAGTTTCCAGTCCTTCCCAGGTAAATTTACAAATAAAACAAAATCTTGATTATGTATTTGGCCAATATGGATTATAGTGCAGTTCTGTGATTACATTTTTTAAACATCTGTATTATGTATGTCCTTTGGAGCCAATCCATTTTATCAATTAATTATGTAATTAGGGCATTTTTTTTCATAACATATTATGCACTTCATAGAATGGAATAGCTTCATCAAAGCCATTCTGGTCTGTCATATAATTAAGTAATTAAGTTTGATGCTCAATAAAAAAAATACCCTTTGAATAATAAGCGGAAAAGACAGCCTATAAGCAGTATGCAATATGTTTTCTTTCACAGCTTCATTACTGAAAACATAATGTATCATATAATAATACACATTCTTGATTACCATAACATGAAAATGATGGAACAATATTTCTGACTATAATGAAAACCTCAAGAACAATTTATCTATATAAATATAACTTAAACATAGTAAAATCTAGGGTGCTTTGAGAATATCTGAGATTCATTTGATTGTTAAGGAAATAAAAGTGAAGTTTTTAAAGACAATATTAAAATATGCTTATAGTTTAAAAAAGCACAAAAAGCAAAGGTTTTTAAAACTTTTGAAAATTTAAAAAAAAAACAGAAAAAAGGTAAAATTTTCTTAGAAACTCATTGTGTTCTAATGCTTCTGTGTTTTGTTTCTAGGCTCCACTTTATGTTTATTTTGTTAATAATAATTTATGTATAATAGGTATAATAAATATAAGACTCTATAGGTATATGTAAATATATATAAGACTTTATAGGTATATATAAATATATATAAGATTTTATAGGTATAATAAATATAAGGTTTTATTTTCAATAATTATATCACTTTAAAATAAGCGACTTTAGATGAAAATAATTAGTTTCTAAAGATTATTACTAGAATTTTGCTTGAGCATCAGTCAGAATTATTTAATTTTACAAATCACTAAACACTGAGTATATTCAGCTCTAAATATTAAGTAAAGAATATTCCTGTATCATTTCATATCCTTTCAGTGAAAACCAATAACTCTATTTTTATAAAAACACTTAGGATAGACAGGGTGCTGGGCACCCAGGGGCAAGTGGCCTGGGACCTGGGGAACTCAATACCTGAGACTTGAGAGCTGTAAACCCATTCTCAGTACACCAGACATGTGCCATGCAGCTTGAGAAGATCCTCAATACATTGCAGTAAGTTTGGCAATGGTCGTGATATAGAAAAGGGACCAATTAAATTGTCTCTGGGCCTTAGCAAAAGCTTCAAATAAATGAAGAATGATAAGAGGGGTATAATAATTTTTTTTTTTTTTTGGAAAGGACATTGGAATGAGAGGGACAGCACTTAAAATGATTATAAAGCATTTTATGCTCAGAGAACTGCATGTAATTTTATATTGCAGTTATGTTGAAGGGAAGTTGGGATTGAAATCACCTATGACAGGTAATCAGGCTGGAACTTAAGCACAATCCAAAATATGAGGACATTTATATGTCTTACAAAGCAATTTGAACACTCTTCCCTAGTTAATGGGGTGCTCTAAATGGTTTTAAGCAGGAGATTTGAATGACCAAGAAATACAGTTTAAAAGTTCACAATAGAAAATAAAGAGCTGATTGGAAAACAGGGAAACCTAAGTACAGGACCCAATTGCCAAAGCGATAATTCAGAAAGGAAGTGAGATCTAAAATGAAGTAGCAGTGGGAATTAGAGAAAAAGGGTACAGATTTCTGAACTGTTTTGTAGCCACAATTGTAAGGACTCGGGCAGATGAGGTAGGAGTTGGGCAGATGAGGTATATGACAGCCAGTCTCCAAGACAACCCCCAACTGATCTCCTTGTTGGTATTCACATCTTGTATGGTTACCTACCACATTATACTGAAGTTGGTCTGTGTGACCAATAGAACACAGAAGAGTTGATGGTATATCAGTTCCAAGATGAAATTATAAGAGATATTCCCACATGAGCACACAGCCTCTCTGTTGGATCATTTTCTTTGAGGAAAGTCAGCTATACGTCATTAGAAGCTTATGGAGAGGTCCAACTGGTAAGGAACTGACACCACAAGCAATAAGTCTCTTGGATAAGCACAGCTTGAACACAAATCATCCAGTCCCATTCAAGCTTTCAGATAAGTGAGTGTCCAGCCAACAATTCAGTTGTTACTACATCATGAAGGACCTGAGGCAATACCACACAACAATAAAATATTCCTCACAATGTTTGAAGCTGCCACGCCTTGAGGCAATTTGTTATGCAGTAACATAACTATTAAAAAGCAAATAAACAGCACAATTATCTGGTTTGTGCTATTAAGAAGATAATGGAACCATGAAGGGGAACAATTTAAAAATCAAAGTGGATGAATAATGGCCAAGGGAAGAAAATAAGTTGTCAGCCAAGAGAAGTTGTCAGTAGGTAATTTCTCAATTGACATAGAGCCCAGAAAAATCATCTCAACTAGTGATAATGATTTGCCTAATTGATAAGCAAGAAAATGTGTTTGAGAAATTTTAAGTTACGTAGTTTCATAGCAGCACAGTAATCCAATTGTTATTGAACATATTTGAAGGATAAAAATTTGTAACATTTCACAACTATCTCTTGAATAATGCCCAAACTCACTGGCTTTAACTTTACTTCCCTAGCATTATTTCCAATTACTAATTTACTTATATACTATATTTTATCAAAACTGTGTTGTTATTATCATAATCTCAGACAGAAATTCTCTATTTTAGTGTTTTTTCTTATTGGGTTTCCTGCTAACAATCAGTTTTACCAACCAAAATTTTTACTTTTATTTCAGTAACAGAATTTTACTTTAGAGAGGGCACACCATGCACTTAATATATTTTCTTGATTATAAAATTACATTTAATCAGATTTAATTTTTCTTAAATGTCGATGACTCTTACTGTTGATATCAAAGTAAGGCAGCAGCTGCCAGTCAAAGGAATGCATTTTGATGCATTTATTATTGCCAGCACACGTGCAATGTATTTAAAGTAGTTCTTGATGACTTTCACCAATTGAGTTTCTTATCCAGGCAACCCTAAAATAAGTGCATTCACTAAAATTTGTATCTTACATGTATTTAAATGTCCTCAGCTTGAGAAAGAAACAAATTATCATATGTATGGATGATTAATTGCTACATTTCATACAATTTAAAAACAAATTTTAAGACTTTATTTTTAAATAATCTCTTTACTCAATGTGGGGTTTGAATTTATAACCCTGAGATTAAGAGTCACATGATTTACTGACTGAGCCAGTCAGGCACCCCCAATATAATTTTTAAAATGGCCAAATTTCTCAAAATAGATCACGACAATTTGAAGTAGTGGTAAAACTAACATGACCAATTTATAAAACTTAAAGGGCTACTAACAATAATCAGTGATCTTCACTATGATATGAAAGTGTGCCATGAAGCCTTATGGAGCTTATGGAATCTGTTCATGAATAGAGCTGCTATATTGTACAGAACCAAAGAGTACATTTCATGTTTTATACAACTTGAATGATGTTTGTTTGAGGTAGATAATGAAAGAGCTCTGCTAACAAACCCAGTTTGGATCAGCAGGGTTTTATTTTGATGTGATGTGATTTCTCTGATCTGAATAATTCAGAAAAATATCTTAAGAATCTGATCATGAAGAGTGGAACATTTAATTCTATTCTGATATTCAACAGGAAAGTAGTAATTTTATATAAAGATATATGCTCTTGGTAGTACATTTTTATGTGTAATTAATTTGTTTTATTTTTTTATCCATCCCCTCTCCATCTGTTATGATATGAATGGCAGATCTAAAATAGTAAAATCTTAAAGTGAGAATATATGGTACCATGATCCAAGGAGGAATATTCTGTCAATTTAGCATACTATCATATCTTCTTATTTAATTGAAGGCTATTACTGAGTCTACAGCTTTTTGTTAGAGGAGAAATGAGGGTTAAAGGACTATTTTTGTTTGTTTGTTTAAGACACTCAAATAAATACAGGAACATTAAAATGGCTAAATACTTAGAATGTGTATAACTGCATAGATTTGGGAAATATGAAGTTATTTCTCTTTCTCATTTAGTTTCAGTGTGTGTGTGTGTAAGAGAGAGAGTGTGAGAGAGAGAAGAGCTTGTTTTTCTTAAATACATATCAGTGTTCAGCTGGAGAAGGCACATGGTCTCTTGGCAAAGTTAAATTTAGTATGTACCATTTTATTTATAGATTTGACTGGAAATGGACACTGAATCCATCAGGAACTATGCCCTTTTCATTTTTGTAGATGTAAAAAATAAAGTCTCTATTTTTTCATTAATGATGGATGTCCTTATTTTGATTGTAAGGAAGCTTGAAAATTATGGTTAATTTTCTCATATGTTGAAACTTCAACCTCTCTGTTGAGGCTGATGTGCAATTAGAAGTATAGAATTAATATATCTGATATTTCTTTATATCTTTCCTATGATTTGGAATTTGGGTTGTTTCATCTTTTCACCAGTCCTAGAGTTGGTTGTTCTATTTCTTGTCATGTTAACTGTACTATGAGTCTTTAGTAAAAAGTTTTTATTTTTGAAGCAAAATGTTTATTTTATATTTATCTTCAGTAATCTAGTAATTATTTCATAATCACAAATTGCATTTGCTGTGTTCCTTTCCTACGTATGTTATTTTGAGCTCCTTTTGTCCCCTCTGATTTTTTTCTATAAAAACCATATCATTATGCATCTTTATCACAGTACCCTATATTTACTTGATTTCATTATAGTATTTCTGTGGATATTTCTATAATACTTTCTTAGAGGCATTATTCAATATTAATTTTAACTGTTTCAAGTTCTTCTGGACAATTAAAGTATTATTTATGGACCCATCACTTGTTGAAGGTATATTTTTCAACTTAAAATTGAGTACAATTGGATTATGATCTGATAAATTTGTTGTAAGAATATTGCAGTTTTCTGTGTTGAAGATTCTCCCCTGAGCAATAAACAATAATCAATTCCAGTATGTCATTTATTTATTACAGGGAATATGTAAAGCCTTTTCCATTTAGATGTTTTCAATCCTCATAATTCCAGTCGCAATATAAAATTATACTTCAGTTGATTATGAGTTGATGTTTGTTCCATTATAGTGTATCAATCTTCATAAATGGCTAATGCACAAAAACAAATTTAAATTTGCAATGTCACTATTACACTTTTATTTTCTTTAAAACATCTAATCACCATCCTGTTTCACTTGATAAATGGTCTAAGTCAAATATCTTAATGATTTCAAATATATAATATATGCTGGAGTCATTACTCATACTTGAATATATGTTTACTTCTTATAAACTTCTGGGATTCTCAGAATGGCTGAAAGTAGTAAAATTTTTGTTTATGAAATTAGAGAAACACATATACTTATTAGCTATATCTAGTTATAAGTTAGCATCTAAAGGAATAAGTATTTATATAACACCAAACAAGAAATACAAGGCAGGACCACATGCAAGCTAATAATATGGCATCACTTACTAAATGTTTGTCTAATCTATATTTAGATGAAGGATTGAGTGTTACATGAGGGAAGGGCATAGAAGGGCTATTTATTGGTAGAAGAACTTTTCTATCATGTATCAGTCTTGCTATGGACTGACTTGTGTCCTCATCCTTCTACCCCCACGCAAATTTTTATGTTGAAGCCATAACCTCCAATGTAACTGTATTTGGAGACTGGGCTTCAGAAGAAGTAATTAGGCAGCTGAGGCTATAATGGTGGATCCTGATCTGATAATATTAGTATCCCTTTAAAAAGAGAAAGAGAAACTGTCCCCCATCCTCCCATCACCTCTCTGGCATGTGAGGATACAACTAGAAGACACCCTGCTGCAAACTCTCTGAAGATTCTGTCACCAGAGTCTGATCATGATGGCACCATGAACTCAGACTGCCAGTCTCCAGAACTCTGAAAAAATACATTTCTATTGTTTAAGCACCCAATCTGTGGTATTTGATTATACTAGTTCCAATTGACACATGCAGGCCTTAATAACTGAGTTCTTGCAAACTGAATACAATGGACTAGATTTGACTTCTTCTAAAAGGCAAGAAGTGTTTGTTGTAATTTTAGAATTTAGTGTAACTGAAAGAGATCTCACATTATATATCTCTAACTATATACTATATTTTCCCTATATACAGGTTTCTCAATTCACTATTCTTCCAGTGATATTTTAGCACTTTTTATTAGATTTGTATCTTGGGCTTCGTAGCAGGATGGCGAACTTGTAATCAGATGTTTCACCTGTCAAATAAAACATGGTAAATTTTGTCATCAGCTCCTAAACCAAAAACACCAAATTTTTTTAAAGATTTTATTTATTTATTTAAGAGAGAGAGAGAGATCACAAGTAGGCAGAGCAGCAGGCAGAGAGGAAGGGAAGCAGGCTCCCTGCCGAGCAGAGAGCCTGATGCAGGGCTCGATCTCAGGACCCCGAGACCATGACCTGAGCCGAAAGCAGAGGCTCAACCCACTGAGCCACCCAGGTGCCCCCAAAATACCAAATTTTAATATTTAAACTATGACCCTTTGATCAAAAGTTAAGCAAACCAGAAATAACAATTATCATTTACTGAAAGCATACTTACTACCTTACTAATCTCTTCATCCCATCCTGAGTTTAGATAAACCACATACTTTGCCTGAATTGTTTATGATTTGTTACTCAAAGATGAAGTCAAATTTTCTTAAAGGCAAGGAAATGCCTTTTCATAACTTAACAGCTTCATCTCTGATTATTTTTTCTTTCTATAATATGCCACACTTTTGAATGTAGATAATTACAAAAGTGAGCACAATTCTTCTTAGTTTCTGTCATCAAAGGCACAGCCTATTTCCCCATCCCTTGAATCTATGTTGTTTCTGTAAGTTGCATTAGCCAGTAGAATGCAACAAAAGCAGGAATTGCGAATTCTGAATCTGGGATACAAGAAGTGTTGCATTCTTCCTCATTGCTCTTAAAATCCTGAAAGTAGCCTATCGGAATATGAGTGATCACATGTAGAGAGACCACATTTGCTCCCAGTTTTTCAGAGGGACAAATCATAAACTAGTCAGACCAAGTCAGTGACTGCAGATGTATGAGTGAACCTAGCCAAGATCGGCTGAGGCATGCTGAAACATGAGAACTATTTAGCTGAGACCCACATAAATTGTTCACCTGTAAAATTGTGAGCTAAATGTTTGTTGCATTAAGATACTACATTTTGAGGTGGCTTATTACACAACAAATGCTAGAATTATTTACTTTCCCTATACTACTCTCCTCAAAGCTCTCCCTTTTATTCTCCTTATTCTTCAGAATTCAACACTGATGACCATCAATTCTAGTATGTTCCCAGTAAAAAATTTAAGGAAGATATCGTTTGAATTACTTATTTAAGTATATACCAATTTCTGTTTATAGGAATTAGACATTCTGATTGGCCAGGAATGCATCATGTTGAACCATGAGTGGAGCTAGGGATAGTGGTATACCATGGTTGACAGACTGACAAGAACCACATGGATAAAGTAAGAGTCATCTCCAAAATGAGATGTGGATAATCTTTCTAGAAAGTGGGAGATTCAAAGTAATCTGGGCTGTGAAAAGTAATAGCTTCTACAATCCATATCTTTTTCTTTCTCATGTATGTGTATGTCAGCCTAGGCATATTTCTATGTACCAAACGTCATGGTAACTACCTGCTTATTATTTATCTTCATAAAAAACTGTCAGCTCCTTACAGGTAGGGGCAGAATTTTATTCAACTTTGTTTCCTCAGAAATTAACACAAAGCCTGATACATTTTAGGAAACTAGATCTTTGCAAAATTGATAAATAAATTCTCCAAGAATGTCAGGGCTGGACACTATATGACCTCTTCTTCATAAAGCCATTATTCTCAGGAGTATAAACATAATGGGCTTTTCTAACACACAGAAGAAGACACAAACCTCGACAAAATGCTTAGACAGAGGAATTTATCCCAAAAGACCAGAGGTCTAATTGAAACAGATATAAAGAAGATGACTGAGGATAATTTAAATCAATAATTATAAGGATACTAGCTGGGCTTGAGAAAAGCTTGGAAGACATTAGGAAGATCTTACCACAGAGATAAAAGAGCTAAAAAACAATTAGGCAGAAATGAAAAATGTAATAACTGAAATTCAAAACTGACGGGATATAATGACAATAAGGAAGGAAGAAGTAGAGAAATGAATAAGTGATATAGAAGATAAAACTTGTGGAAAATATTGAAGCTGAAAAAAGAGAGAAAGAAAAATTACAGATCATGAGAGGAGACACAGGAACTCAGTGACTCAGTGACTCCATCAATTGTAATAACATTTGTATCATAAGAATCCTAGAAGAAGAGAGAGGAAAGAGGGCAAGGAGAAGGTTTATTTGAGGAAATAGTAACTGAAAACTTCCATAATATGGGGAAGGAAACAGACATCCAAATCCAGGAGGCACAGAGAACTCATATCAAAATCAACAAAGACAGATGAACACCAAGACATATGTACTTAAATTTGCAAAGTATAGTAATAATGAAAAAATCCTAAAAGCAGAAGGACGGGGTCCCTAACATACAAGGGAAGACCCATAAGACTAGGTGCACACCTCTTCAAAGAAACCTGGCAAGCCAGAAGCAATGGCATGATATATTTAATATGCTGAATGAGAAAAATCTGCACCCAAGAATATTCTATCCAGCAAGGCTATCATTCAGAATAGGAGAGATAAAGTATTTTCCAGATGAACAAAAACCAAAGGCGTTCATGACCACTAAACTGCCCCTCAAGAAACATTAAAGGGGCAAGATGCCTGGGTGGCTCAGTCAGTTGGGCATCTGCCTTCAGCTCAGGTGATGATCCTGGGATCAAGTCCTGTAACAAGAGATGAAGAAGTGCACTATATGATGATAAAGGGGACAATCAGACAAGAAGATCTAAAATTTGTAAATATTTATGCACCCAAATTAGCACCTAAATATATAAAACAATTAATGACAAATATAAAGGAACTCATTGATAAAAATACAATAATAGAGGATTCTAACACCTCACCTACATTAATGGACAGATTAATGGACAGATCATCTAAGCAGAAATTCAAGAAGAAATGATAACTTTTTTTTTTAAGATTTTATTTATTTATTTGAGATAGAACACAAGCATGAGCAGGGTGGGGAAGGGGGGACAGACAAAGAGATAGGGAGAAGCAGGCCATCTGCTGAGCAGGGAGTTCAATGTGGGGCTTGATTCCAGGACCCTAGGATCATGACCTAAGCCAAAGACAGACACTTAGCTGACTGAGCCACCCAGGAGTCTATAGCTTCTATAAATAGAAGTAGACTGAGATCATATCATACATATTTTCTGACCATAACACTATGAAACTTGAAGTCAACCACAAGAAAAATTTGGAAAGACCATAAATACATGGAGGTTAGACACATCTTACTAAAAACGAATGGGTCAACCAGGAAATTGAAAAAGAAATAAAAAAAAAAAGTACATGGAAACAAATGAAAATGAAAACACAATGGGCCAAAACCTTTGGGATGTAGAAAAAATTGTCACAAGAAGGATTTATATAGCAAACAGGCCTACCTCAAGAAGCAAGAACAATCTCAAATAAGCAACCTAACCTTGCACCTAAAGGAACTAGAAAAAGAAAAACAAATGAAGCCTAAAGCCAGCAGAAGTGCAATAATAAAGATTAGAGCAGAAAGAAATGATATAAAAAAAAAAACAACAGACAAAACACCCTGTAAAACAGACCACTGAAAACAGGAGCTGGTTCTTAAAAAATTAATAAATTGACAAGCCCCTACCCAGAGTTATCAAAAAAGAAAATAAAGAACCCCAAATAATAAAATCACAAATGTGAGAGGAGAAACCACAACCAATAGCACAGAAATGCAAACAATTATAAGAAAATATTATGAAAAATTATATGCTAAAAAAATCAGACAATCTGGAAGAAATGAATAAATTCCTAGAAACATATAAACTATGGGAATTGAAACAGGAAGAAATAGAAAACTTGAATAGACTGATAACAAGCAAAAAATTAAATCAGTAATCAAAAATCTCCCAACAAATAAAAGCCCAAGGCCACCTGACTTCAAGGGAAATTCTACCAAATATGAGAAGAGTTAATACCTGTTGTCCTCAAACTATTAAAAAAAAAAAAAACAGAAATGGAAAAAAAAAAACCTCCCAAACTTGTTATGTGCAGCCAGCATTACCCTGATTGTAAAATCATATAAAGATGCCACTAAAAAACACAACTGTAGACCAATATCCAGGATGATCATGGATGCAAAAGTTCTCAACAAAATATTAGCAAATCAAATCCAATAGTACATTAAAAGATTCATCCCCTTTTATTCCTGGGCTGCAAGAGGGGGTTCCATATCCATGAATAAACCAATGCAATATACCACATTGATAAAAGAAAGGAAGACACATATCATCATTTCAATAGGTGCAGAAAAGGCATTTTGCAAAGTACAATACCCATTCATGATAAAAACCCTCAACAAAGTGGGGATCGGGGTGCCTGGATGGTTTAGTCAGTTAAGTGTTTAACTCTTAATTTCAGCTTGGGTCATGATCTCAGGGTTGTGAGACTGAGTCCCACATGGCTCTGTGTTGGATGTGGAGCCTCTTAAGATTCTCTCTCTGTGCCCCTCCCCCTACTCTCCTTCTCTAAAAAACAAAACACACCACCACCAACAAAAATAAAGTGGTAATACAGGAACATACCTCAACATCATAAAGTCCATATATGAAAAACCCACAGCTAATACCATTGTCAGTGGGGAAGAACTGTGAACTTTCTCTCTGACATCAGAAACACAACAGAGATGTCCACTCTCACCAGTATTATTTAAAATAGTATTTGAAGTCCTAGCCACAGCAATCAGACAACAAAAAGAAATAAAAAGCATCCAAATCAACAAGGAAGAAGTCCAACTTTCACTATTTGCAGATGATATGATACTCTATATAGAAAACCCAAAAGACTCCACCAAAGCTGCTAGAACTGATGCATGAATTCAGTACTCACAGGATACAAAATCAGTGTACAGAAATCTGTTGCATTTCTATACACCAGTAACGAAACAACAGAAAGAGAAATCAAAGACTTAATCTAAACTGCCATTTTACCAAAAACTATAAGAAACCTAAGAATAAGCCCAACTGAAGAGGTAAAAGATCTGTATTCTGAAAACTATAAAACACTGATGAAAGAAATTGAAAACAACAAAAAGAAATGGAAAAATATTCCATGTTCATGGATTAGAAGAACAAATATTGTTAAAATGTCTGTATTACAGAAAGCAGTCTACATTTTAATGCAATTCCTAAAAGAATACCAAAATGTTTTTCACAGTGCTAGACCAAACATTCCTAAAATTTGTATGCAACCATGAAAGACCCTGAATAGCCAAAGCAACCTTGAAAAAGAAAAGCAAACCTGGAGGTCTCATAAGTCTGGGCTTCAAATTTTATTACAAAGCTGTAGTAATCAAGACAGTATGGTGCTGGCACAAAAGCAGACACATAGATCAATGGAAGAATAGAAAACCCCAAAATAAGCCTACAACTATACAGTCAATTAATCTTTGATAAAACATGGAAGAATATTCAGTAGGAAAAGACAGTTTCTTTAACAAATTGTATTGAGAAAACTGGACAGCAACATCCAAAAGAATGAAACTAAATCACTCTCTTACACCATACACAAAGATAAATTCAAAACGGGTGAAAGACTTAAATGTGATACCTGAAATTATAAAACTCCTAGAGGAGAACATAAGCAATAACCTCTTTGTCATCAGTCCTAGCAATTTCTTTCTGGATGTATCTTCTGAGGCAAGGGAAACAAAAGCAAAAATAAACTATTAGGACTTAAAACAAAGACAAAAACAAAAACTTAGCACTTCATCAACATAAAACACTCTGAATAGCAAAGGAAACAACAAAACCAAAAGGCAGTCTATAGAAGGGGAGAAGATATTTGCAAATGACATATATGATTAAGGATTAGTATCCAAAAGTCTGTAAA
Source organism: Mellivora capensis (assembly GCA_004024625.1). Classification (NCBI taxonomy): domain Eukaryota; kingdom Metazoa; phylum Chordata; class Mammalia; order Carnivora; family Mustelidae; genus Mellivora; species Mellivora capensis. Next base: position 27,037 of record PISX010019636.1, read on the forward strand.
GGACTTATGAAGTTCAATGCCTGGAAAATAAATAATCTAATTAAAAATGTGCAGAAAATATGAATAGACATTTTTCCAAAGAAGACATACGGATGGCCAGCAGATACATGAAAAGTTGTTCAACATCACTTACCATCAAAGCAATACAAACCTAGGGGCACCGGGGTGGCTCAGTGGGTTAAAGCCTCTGCCTTCAGCTCAGGTCATGATCTCAGGGTCCTGGAATCGAGCCCCACATCGGGCTCTCTGCTCAGCAGGAAGCCTGCTTCCTCCTCTCTCTCTGCCTGCCTTTCTGCCTACTTGTGATCTCTGTCTGTCAAATAAATAAAATCTTAAAAAAAAGGCAATACAAACCTAAAATATCACCTCACAGCTGTCGAAATGGCTAAAATCAACAATAGAAAAGACAACAGATGTTGGTGAGGATTGGAGAAAGGAGAACCCTCTTACACTGTTGGTAAGAATGTGAACTGGTGCAGCCACTCTGGAAAACCTCCACAGAGGTTCTTCAGAAAGTTCAAAAATAAAACAACCCTATGATCCAATAATCACACAGTAGGTTTTTACCCAAAGAATACAAAAATACTAATTCAAAGGGATACATACACCCTGATGTTTATAGCAGCAATATCTACAATAGCCAAGTTATGGAAAAAGCTAGTGTCCATTGACTAATGAATGGATAAAGAGGAAGTGAGATACATATATAGATCTATCTATCTTTCTAACTAATGAAATGGAATGGAATATTACTTAGCCATAAAAAGAATGAAATCTTGCAAACATGTGAATGTAGCTAGAGTATTATGCTAAGTGAAAAAGTCAGAGAGAAATAAAAATACCATACGATTTCACTCATGTTGAGTTTAAGAAACAAAACAAATGAACATAAGGAAAACAGAGAGAGACAAGCTAAAAAACAGACTAATTTTAATAAATTTTTAAAGACTTATTTATTCTAGAGAGAGAGAGGTGGGGCAGGGAGAGGGGCAGAGGAAGATGAGGAAGAGAATGTTAACCAGACAGGGATCCCAATGTGGGGCTTAATTTCACAATCTCGATATCGTGACCTAAGCCAAAACCAAGAATCTGACACTTAACTAACTGAGCCATCCAGAGCCCCAAGAAAACAGACTCTTAACTATAGAGAATAAACTGAGGGTTATTGGAGGGGAGATAGGTGAGGATGGGCTAAATGGATGATGGATATTAAGGATTGCATTTATGATGAGCACTAGATGTTGTATGTAAGTCATGAATTTTCATACTAATTTTCATACCTGAAACTAATATTACACTCTATGTTAATGGACAGGAATTTTTTTAAAAACTTGAAAAAAATAATAAAAATGCTATCCTTATTTTTTTATTTCTTTAAAATTGTATTTATTGCCTTATAAGTCATGCTTAGCAACAGAAAGTCGGTATGTTTTATAGTCTGAATTATTTCTGTTAAAAATAGGCTAACTCGAACAAAATCCTTCATTTTTACTGATTTTCTTCCTTAGCTGTTGAACATAATCACTGAAAAATTCTTGGACAGCTTTGGGACTAATAGGTAGCTAAAGTGACTAATTTACGTCTTGAGAAAATGGAATTTGCATTGTCAATTTATTTAGTTCTTGCAAACTTAAAAAGCTCTGTGTTGGGTAGCTCTATTGCATTGAAGGAGATAACCATATTTTTAAATAAAACTAAATTCCTGATATTTTTATGCACAGAATAATGAGACACTAAAAGCACCGTGGAGGTCATCCAGTCAGAGCTCTAACCTAGTGCATTCTTTCCTTAAATTCCCTGAACCACATATGTTAATAATAAAGTTATTTTCTTTTTTTGTAATATCTTATACCATTTTTGAACACAGAAAGAATTGAAAGAATTATATAGTGAAGTCTCATACTCCAGTACCTATGTTTTTCAATTAACATTTTGCTATAATTGCTTTGTGACAGATCTGTCCTTTCCTTTTCCTGTTCACTAATCCATCCTTTTCTTTGATGGATTTTAAAGTAAATTGCAAATATTAGTACACAAAACCCTTCAGCTTGCCCATCATTAACCAGACAGAGAATGTGACTTCTTTTTAAGTTCTTTACATTGTGTGATTATCACTATATAATGAACATTATTTCTGTTCCCCAAATGAGTCAACCTTTTCTAGTCATAGGCCTAGACTGTGCTGGTCTCTCTAGCTGGAAAACTCCTAATTTCCATGCTTCTTTAGAGGTAAAATTCCTATTAGTCCTTCAGAGTGTCAGCTCAAATCTTATTTTCTCAACCTCTGTCTATATCCTGAATCTAAACTAGATGTATCCTATTATTCTTACTCAGGGCACCTTGTTATTGTCAATGATGTGCTTATTTGTTAGTTATTTGTTTCATGTAGGATTCTCCCACAAAATTATAAACTTAATAGTTCTTCATTATGTACTTGACATCCAGTGCAGTGTCTAGCACATTGTTTCTGAAACATATCAGACAAATAAATATATGGAAAAATGTAAAAGGTTATTTGAAACTGGAAAGAAATTGCCATTGTTAAGCAGAAAACCTAGATTCTCTTTACGTTTTCAGGACACGTGTGTGTGTGTGTGTGTGTGTGTGTGTGTGAATGAGCTCCACTTTTTTGTTTTGTTTTGTTTTTTACCACTTTTATGTTAGGACCATATTCTCCTTTCCTTTTACCTTCTATCTCCCAAATTCTCCCCACAGATTCTCAAAATATGTCTCTAGATATATCTCTGAATCTATACACAATCACTGAAGAAAAAAATTAAAGAGCAAGGAAAATAGTCATAAAGCTGATTAAAAAGGGAAAATTCCCTTTGAGCTGCCTCACTTGTCAAGTCTAATCCAAAAGTTCTCCCCAACAGAGATAATTTCTCTAAATGAATTTATTTAGTTTTGGAAAACAAAATACTGAGTCAATGCTGGCTGAATATTTTAATCACCTTCCAAGTATTACTTTTAATAATTACATAAGAGAAAAACAAGGAAGCCTAATCCAAACCTCCTTCCATATAGTCATGGCCACTGATACTGGAGAAGCAGGCCTGTAATCTGATCTTTTCCAAACAGATCTCATTAATTGAAATTCAAGGGGAGGAAGAAAGATAAACACTTACTTGCGGAAAGTGAAATATCACATTCCTTGGTAATTCAAAATACAGATTAGCATTTCACAAGCTTTAGAAATTCTATTGTAAAGGAAACGTTTCTCAATTCTACCATTTCCCAAACTTTTTTGACCAAATAATTCTTTGTTATGTGTCTTAGTAATAACTTTTAATAGCTAATAACATTAGCCTATGTTAATAGTTCATAATTCCATGAAATCGTTTGGGAAATGCTGTACTTAAGAGTGACCTATTTGGGTGCAAAGTATTGATCTTAGCATAATGACACATTTACATAGTCATGAAGTCTTAAGCTCATTTTTTTTTTTTTAAGATTTATTTGATTTATTTGACAGATAGAAATCACAAGCAGGCAGAGAGGCAGGCAGAGAGAGGAGGAGGAAGCAGGCTCCCTGCTGAGCAGAGAACCCGATGCCGGGCAGATCCCAGGACCCTGGGATCATGACCTGAGCTGAAGGCAGAGGCCTCAACTCACTAAGCCACCCAGGCGCCCCTTAAGCTCATTTTTTTAAAGCGTGCTCCCAGTCTGAAGTCAATGGACTTGTCAGAGATTTTAGTTCTTTTGTGTACCTTAGAAGCTGCCACGGTGGTATAGGATATGGGTCCTCTAGTAGCTTGGCATAAATGTCTTATTTCAGGCCTATGTGGTCTTCCTCCCCCCCCATTATTTATGTTTCACTGCTCCCTTAGAGTGAAGTTTGTATTGTAAGACAACTCTGTCACTTGGAAATTCATTGTAGGGAAGTTCTTATTTCTGAGAGAAAAAAATATTCCATTTTAAAAATACTGTGATTCAAATTTCTCATAGCATACAAACTTAGTTAGAGTTAAGGTAGAATATTTCAGGATTGTATTTTCTCCGGTAGGTTTCTACTAGAGTGTCTTTCTTCCTTTCACTGTCTAATATGTATGTAATATTTTAGGTAACATATAAAGGTCTAAATTCTACAAAATCCCCTGGATTGCCATTTTATGAGATAAAGTCAGTGTTTTCTTACAAATCTTACTTAGGGTCCTTTTTCTTAGAGGTGATATTTTCTGACAAGTGTGACATATGTGTTTCAAGCAGGAATTATTAATTTATTAGCACTTATGTCTCAAAATTAAGACAATGCTAGGGGAAATATATAAAAATTATCTAATACAGAAATGCACAATATATTCAAGCCATTTTGTTTGGGCAGTTTAAATATGTAAGCATTGTCCCATAAAGGAATGCACAATACAGTTAAGCTATTTTGTTTGGGCAGTTTCAAGGCAAGATATTGGAACGATGATAGTTTTTAATAAAAATGTGAATAATTTTAAAACTGTCATTTTTGGAAATTAGCATTATTATTTTCACACTTTTCGCTACCTCAATGATATACAGCTTGTCAAAAGTTCTCTACTTAAGTTAAAATTAGTTTCATGTCAATTGAAGAACTTTAAAGAAATTAGGATAAGTGCATCCTATTATATAAAAGTGCAAATTGTCCTTTTTTAGTAATAAGGTATTTTATTCTTTATCTTTCCATGAAAATCTTAAATAGTGAATGTTTTAGAAGGTGATATAACATAACAATTGGGTCCCAACTCTATCAGAAAAAAGTTAAAGTTCTGCAAAATGTAGAAAATGTTTTGATCTTGAAATTTCCCTGAAACTGTATAAATTGTTGACAAACAGAAAAAAATAATATAGAAATCAGAATCAAATTAGATCTCTCACATGGTTCAGAAGCCAAATTCTTTCTTGATGGGAGCTACCTATGGCCAAATGATGATAGATGCCCTGTTTTATAAAGAAGACATAAACCAGTTAATATAATTTTAGAAGCTTTTAGCATAAACCAGTTAATATAATTTTGATCTAAAATGGTGACAGTCTCCTTTTGTTTCTAAATTATAGTCATTTGCTTCCAGTAACAAGAGGCGAAATCCACACTGAAAAAAATTGGAGAAGCTATGTATACATCTATTCATTTATATATATACAGGTATATATATAGAGTGTATAGGTATATATCTATTCATCTATATGTATAGGTATAGATATATATCTATATCTGTATTTTAAGGTAGATTATAGATTATCTTTTTGAAGGTATTGGGCAGCACAAAATAAAGATGGAGAGAGAAAAATAATTTCAGATTGAAGATAAACCTAAATGAATATTGAATGTAAAAAATAATTATTATTTATAGGATTGATATATATAACAAAAATGCTATATTATTTAGGAGGTAGGATAGATATAATTATCATTTATGAAATAATCATGTTCTTGTCCATTAGGAAAGTCTCAACAGATAGAAAAGGATGGACTCATATATGGCTTTCTCTGACCACAACACACTGAAGTACAAATCACTAAAAAATAAAACTGTAGATAATCCTCTTATGTTTAAAAATAAAAAAAAATTAAGTAACTTAAAGGTTTAAATAACAAGCATCAAATCCTAGAGTTTAAAGAACACAGTAAATTAAACACAAAGAATTTTTTAAAAGGAAATAATAAAAAGCAGAAATTAATAAAATAGAAAACCTCTATGATACTGGAAGGAGCACCATAACACAGGTTTTTTTAATCCAATAAAATTGATTAATTGCTGGTAAGAAAAATCCTTAAAAAAGAGAGATGACAAAAATAATTAGTAGTATAAGTAAAAAAGGGACATATTCATATATTTTTCATAGGTTTAAAAAGATGATAATTATAACAAAGATATGATAAACAACTCCATTATAATAAATCTATTAAATAAAATGGGAAAAGTCTTAGAAAAATAAAACATATCAAAACAAACACAAGAAATCTTTTTTTTTTTTTTTAACCTATGCAAAAAATGGAATCTGTAAGCACATTCTTTTCATTAAGAAAATTCCAGACCTGGATAGCTGGCTATCATAGTGAATTCCATTAGTAGTTCAGGGAGAAATTTACACAAATTCCTTGGGGGTAAATTAAAAAAAAAGTATTCTCAATCTTATTTTGTGAGCCAGCTATGATCATGATATCAGTAAACCTAACGAAAATATTAGATTAGAAAATTATAGGCTCTCATACTTATGAACATAGGTTTAAAAACCCTTTAAAAAAGTCAACAAAATTAGGGATGCCTGGGTGACTCAGTTGGTTAAACATCTGCTTTCGGCTGGGTCATGATCCTAGGGTCCTGAGATTGAGTTCCACTTCCAGCTCCTTGCTCAGTGTGGGGCCTGCTTCTCCCTCTGTCACTCCCTCTGCTTGTGCTCTCTCACTCTCTCTCTCTGAGAAATAAAATATTTTTTTTTAAAGTCAACAAAATTAATCTTAAATATCTAAAAATATGTCTTAGGCTGAATCTGTTCCAATAATTTGATATTGATACTATGTTCAAACATTTATCAATACAACCCATCTTAATAAAGGAGAAAAAATTTGATTATTTCAATTGATTCAGAAAAATTCTAAAATAAAATTCAACACCCATTCATAATAAAATACTCTAAGTAATATTCCTTCAATGAAAGTTCTAAGGGAACTTTCTTCTCTTTAAAATTATAGCAAATGTATCAAAAGTTTATAACAAATTCATATTTATTTTAAAACATTGAAAACTTTCCCTTTGAGAACAGAAACTAGACAAGAATGTCTGCTATCACCTAACCAAGCATCTTATTTAATGAAGAATGTGTACATAAGCCATTTTAGCAGATTACATTTATAATATTCAATGCACCACTTAGTATGAAATATAAACTGATAGCAAAAATTAGTCAGTACACAATTAGCAGTTAAACACTGTTCACACTTAGATTAAAGAAAATTGATAAGAAACTTATCATGTTTTTGATATTATTGAGGTATTGATTAATTTCTTATGCTGACAATCTCTGGATTATATTATAGATTAAATATTTAATACACTGTCAAATATTTTAGTGAAATATTTAAAATTGTTGAGGGAGTTCAATTATTCTCCCAGTTTTTCATAAAATGATGCAACACAAAGTTTGTTTAATTGACTGAAAATTCTGTCTTCTTGCTACCTGGCATATGGAAAATTTCCATTAATAACATATATCAACAAATACTAGTAGAATGTATTCTGTGGGTTATGGCTCTTTCCCTTGAAAAGACTGTAATCATACTAGGAAATGTGTGAAAATACAAAAATAACAGTTAATAGTAGAAAATGAGAAGTGCCACCAGAAGGGAATCAAAAGAGGAGGAAGTATTTGAGAATAATGAGATAGTCCCTCTGGTAAAGGGATGAGTCAGGGTTGGTTAAGGACACCATACTTAGTGTCTGTTTACCATGTTGTTTACAATTTTTTTCCTGCTCAGTGGAAGTAGGAATTTCGTCAATCAGTAAAGATGGTCTTCATCAATTATCCATGTAAATTTGTAAAAGTATTTTCCTTGATCTAGTTTATCAGATAATTTCTTTTCTCTCAGATAAATATAAGTATGTGCTACTAGACACAATGTGTCTAGAAATGTGTTTCAGAAAGTTTATATACAAAAATTCAGTTTTATTATATCATAAATTAAACATTTTTAAAGTTTCATTATATTATAACTTAAATGTTTTTAAAATGTTCCCAGTATTTTAGAATCCTTTGACACCCTGTTAGGGACCATTATTGGTAGCTAAGAGGGAATCACTGTGTCTGCAGAGCTTCAGGCTGTTCCCTTCACGCAATAGACTTACCCAGATTTAATCACTTTTATGTATTGAGAAGTCTTTATTTTCATTTTGGACAAAGATTCCCAGTGGAAAGAAGAAAGAAGGAGAGAGAGAGAAAGAGGGGAAGAAAGAAAGGAAAGAAGGAGAGGGGAGGAAGAAGGGAGCCAGGAAGGGAGATAGGAGGGAGGGGAGGAAAGATAGACACAGAATTCTATTAACTCACTATTTAAAGGAGATGTAAAGAATATCTTCCTTACGCAGAAAACTGACACTGTGTAGTCAATGTGCCTTTTATGGTTTACTTGGGAGTTTCACTTGAAGTTCAGTACTTGGAGTCATGCCCTGCCTTCCCAGTATTGCTGGAATATATGCAATCGTCTCCCACTCCCAGAACATACACATTTCATCATTCATTCATTTAACAGAGTTGTTTACTCCTTTTATGTAGGGAGTATAGACAATATGTTGATGAGGGTAAAAAGACCCACTCCCTGTCTTTTAAATTTCCCCTTGGTTTCAAATATTTGTTTTCACCCTACCATTTAGATCTTTGCTTCAGGCCATACCTGACTATGACTGTACCTCATTTTTCTTGCCTTATTGTTTTTGTTTTGTTTTGTTTTTTTATCTTAACACTCTCACTTAAACCTTTCTCATTACCTGTGATTAAGACTTCTTGTATGGGGGTGCCTGGGTGGCTAAGTGGGTTAAGCCACTGCCTTCGGCTCAGGTCATGATCTCAGGGTCCTGGGATCGAGTCCCGCATCAGGCTCTCTGCTTGGCAGGGAGCCTGCTTCCCTCTCTCTCTGCCTGCCTCTCTGTCTGCTGTGATCTCTCTCTGTCAAATAAATAAACAAATTAAAAAAAAAAAAGACTTCTTGTATGCTCTAGGCACACAAAATCTTATTATGCTCCCCTTTCTGGTGGTGTTTTACCTAGTCCAAGCTTATATTGCCACCCCCATCCCTGTTGCAATTATCTGTTTCTGCCTCATCCACCATTAACATTTCTTTGAAAAGCTTGTCAAGACTCTTTGGTCCTGGGGCACCTAGGTGGCTCAGTCTGTTCAGCATCTAACTCTTGATTTTGGCTCAGGTCATGATCTCAGGGTCCTGGGGTGGAGCCCCACATCAGCCTCCCTGATTAATGAGGAGTCCGTTTCTCCATCTCCCTCTGCCCCTCTGCCTGCTTGTTTCCCTCTCTCTCTTTCTCTCTCTCTCTGTCAAAGAAATAAAATCTTAGAAAAAATGACTTGGTTCAACTTCCTCATTTTTCTTTATTTTCACAGTCCAGTCAGATGACACTAAGTCACTTTTCTCTAATTTGTTCATTCCACTTTGACAAATCCAGCAATTAATACTCTCTGTTATTAGTTAACCTGTGCCCCATTTCCCTGTTTTTCACACCTTTTGCTTGAGACTTTTTCTTTAGTTTCCCTTTAAGACAGTACAATCTCCAGATGTTTTTCCTACCTTGTTAACCACTTTCAGTGCCCATTGCTAGATGGATACTCCCCAATATCACAATGTTGGAGAATCTCCATGCTCAGTCCCATTTGTATTCCACATAACATTTTCACAGAAATTTTTGGTGATCTCCTCCAGCCTCATGGATTTAAAGTCTTCTCACAAATTTACATCCCTAACTATGACATTTACACTGAGAAACAGACTGATACATGAAACTGTCTTCTGGACATTTCCTCGTAAATTGGCATCTAAAACTTAGCATGTTTAAGACAAAGCTCTTCATTCTCTCTTCCAGACCACATGCATGTAGATACACATCTGTGCATACACACATGCAGGAACACACACACACACACACATACACACGTGCCTGATCCTTTTTAATAATGCATTCTGTATCAGAATAAGTGATGTCATATTCACTCAGTTCCCAGACTAATACCTAGTGGTCACCCTTGATTCTTTTTTCTCATTGAGGTTACTTCAGGGGGTTGCCTTAAATAATCTCTCTGCCCATCTTTGGCTTCACTACGATCACTTATTCTGATTTATCATTATAACATTTATCATTATCTGAAATGATAGTATATATTTAACAGTTCATATATTTATTTTCAGTCTCCACTACTAGAATATAAGCATCACGATAGCAAGAACATTGTGTCTTTTTTTTTTTTTTTAAGAGGGAGAGAGAGAAAGTGCATGAGGGGTTGAGGGGTAGAGAAAAAGGGAAAGAGAGAATTTTTTTTTTTTTTAAGAGTTCCGTGTTTTATTTTTTTTTCCGTGTTTTGTTTTATTTTTATAATTTTTATTTTTTATAAACATATTTTTATCCCCAGGGGTACATGTCTGTGAATCGCCAGGTTTACACACTTCACAGCACTAACCATAGCACATACCCTCCCCAATGTCCATTACTCCACCCCCCTTTCGCGACCCCCTCCCCCCAGCAACCCTCAGTTTGTTTTGTGAGATTAAGAGTCACTTATGGTATGTCTCCCTCCCAATTCCGTCTTCTTTCTTTTCTTCTTTTTCTACCCCCCTAGTCCCCCATGTTGCATCTTCACTTCCTCATATCAGGGATATCATATGATAGTTGTCTTTCTCTGATTGACTTATTTCACTAAGCATGATACCCTCTAGTTCCATCCATGTCATTGCAAATGGCAAGATTTCATTTCTTTTGATGGCTGCATAGTATTCCGTCATGTATATGTACCACATCTTCTTTATCCATTCATCGTGGATGGACATCTAGGCTCTTTCCATAGTTTGGCTATTGTAGACATTGCTGCTATAAACATTCGGGTGCACGTGCCCCTTCGGATCACTAC
>PISX010019637.1:0-14362 GCA_004024625.1 Mellivora capensis
GTGGAGGGCACGCATTGCATGGAGCACTGGGTGTGGTGTAAAACTATGAACTCTGTTACGCTGAAAAGAAATTAAAAAAAAAAGAGAGAAAAAAAAATCAATGTTTATTCTTCCGATCCAAGAGCATGGAATGGTCTTCCATCTTTTTGTGTCTTCTTCAATTTCTTTCATGAGTGTTCTGTAGTTCCTGGAGTACAGATCCTTTACCTCTTTGGTTAGGTTTATTCCCAGGTATCTTATGGTTCTTGGTGCTATAGTAAATGGAATCGATTCTCTAATTTCCCTTTCTGTATTTTCATTGTTAGGGTATAAGAAAGCCATTGATTTCTGTACATTGACTTTGTATCCTGCCACGTTACTAAATTGCTGTTTCAGTTCTAGTAGTTTGGGGGTGGAGTCTTTTGGGTTTTCCATATAAAGTATCATGTCATCTGCGAAGAGAGAGAGTTTGACTTCTTCATTGCCAATTTGGATGCCTTTTATTTCTCTTTGTTGTCTGATTGCTGTTGCTAGAACTTCTAATACTATGTTGAACAAGAGTGTTGAGAGTGGGCATCCTTGTCGTGTTCCTAATCTCAACGGGAAGGCTGTGAGCTTTTTTCCATTGAGGGTGATATTTGTGTGGATCTTTCATAGATAGATTTTATGAAGTTCAGGAATATTCCCTCTATCCCTATACTTTGAAGTGTTTTAATCAGGAACGGATGCTGGATTTTGTCAAATGCTTTTTCTGCATCAATTGAGAGGACCACGTGGTTCTTTTCTCTTCTCTTATTGATTTGTTCTATCACATTAATTGATTTGTGAATGTTGAACCATCCTTGTAACCCAGGGATGAATCCCACCTGGTCATGGTGGATAAACTTTTTAATGTGCTGTTGGAACCTATTTGCTAGGATTTGTTGAGAATATTAGCATACATATTCATCAGTGATATTGGTCTGAAAGTCTCCTTTTTGGTGGGGTCTTTGCCTGGTTTGGCGATCAGGGCAATGCTGGCTTCATAAAAAGAGTCTGGAAGTTTTCCTTCTGGTTCAATTTTTTGAAACAGCTTCAGGAGAATAGGTGTTATTTCTTCTTTGAAAGTCTGGTAGAATTCCCCAGGGAATCCGTCAGGTCCTGGACTCTTGTTTTTTGGGAGGTTTTTGGTCACTGCTTCAATTTCGTTATTAGGTATCGGTCTATTCAGGTTGTCAATTTCTTCCTGGTTCAATTTTGGGAGTTTATAGTTTTCCAGGAATGCACCCATTTCATCTAGGTTGCTCAACTTATTGGCATATAACTGTTGATAATAACTTCTGATGATTGTTTCTATTTCCTTGGTGTTAGTTGTGATCTCTCCCTTTTCGTTCATAATTTTATTCATTTGAGCATTTTCTCTTTTCTTTTGCATTAGTATGGCCAATGGTTTATCGATCTTATTGATTCTTTCAAAAAACCAGCTTTTAGTTTCATTGATATGTTCTAGTGTATCTCTAGTTTCTACCTCATTGATCTCTGCTCTAATCTTGATTATTTCCCTTCTTGTGTGGAGTTGGTTTAATTTGTTGTTGATTCTCCAGTTCTTTAAGGTGCAGAGACAGCTGGTGTATTCTGGATTTTTCCTTTTTTTTTTTTTTTTGAGGGAGGCTTGGATGGCTATGTGTTTCCCCCTTAGGACAACCTTTGCTGTAGCCCATAGGTTTTGGACCAAAGTGTCTTCATTCTCATTGGTTTCCATGAATTGTTTAAGTTCTTCTTTGATCTCCTGGTTGATCCAAGCATTCTTAAGCAAGGTGGCTCTTAGCTTCCAGGTGTTTGAGTTCCTTCCAAACTTTTCCTTGTGATTGAGCTCCAGTTTCAAAGCATTGTGATCTGAGAATATGCAGGGAATAATCTCAGTCCTTTGGTATCAGTTGAGCCCTGATTTGTGACCCAGTATGTGGTCTGTTCTGGAGAAGGTTCCATGTGCACTTGAGAAGAATGAGTATTCTGTTGTTTTAGGGTGGAATGTTCTGTATATATCTATGAGGTCCATCTGGTCCAATGTGTCATTCAATGCTCTTGTTTCTTTATTGGTTTTCTGCTTGGATGATCTGTCTATTACTGAGAGAGGCGTGTTAAGATCTCCTACTATTAATGTATTCATATCAATATGACTCTTTATCTTGATTAATAGTTTTCTTATGTAATTGGCTGCTCCCATATTGGGAGCATAGATATTTACAATTGTTAAATCATCTTGGTGGATAGTCCCTTTAAGAATGATGTAGTGTCCTTCTGTATCTCTGACAAAAAATGGGCAGAAGACATGAACAGACACTTCTCCAATGAAGACATAAAAATGGCTATCAGACACATGAAAAAATGTTAGTCATCACTAGCCATCAGGGAGATTCAAATCAAAACCACATTGAGATACCACCTCACACCAGTTAGAATGGCCAAAATTAGCGAGACAGGAAACAACGTGTGTTGGAGAGGATGTGGGGAAAGGGGAACCCTCTTACACTGTTGGTGGGAATGCAAGTTGGTGCAGCCACTCTGGAGAACAGTGTGGAGATTCCTCAAGAAGTTAAAAATAGAGCTTCCCTATGACCCTGCAATTGTGCTACTGGGTATTTACCTCAAAGATACAGATGAGTGAAAAGAAGGGCTATCTCTACCCCAATGTTTATATCAGCAATGGCCACGGTCACCAAACTGGAAAGAACCAAGATGCCCTTCAATGGACGAATGGATAAGGAAGATGTGGTCCATATACACTATGGAGTATTATGCCTCCATCAGAAAGGATGAATACCCAACTTTTGCAGCAACATGATGGGACTGGAAGAGATTATGCTGAGTGAAATAAGTCAAGCAGAGAGAGTTAATTATCATATGGTTTCACTTATTTGTGGAGCATAACAAATAACATGGAATACATGGGGAGATGGAGAGGAGAAGGGAGTTGAGGGAAATTGGAAGGGGAGATGAACCATGAGAGACTATGGACTCTGAAAAACAACCTGAGGGTTTTGAAGGGGTAGGGGGTGGGCGGTTGGGGGACCAGGTTGTGGGTATTATGAAGGGCACGTATTGGATGGAGCACTGTGTGTGGTGTAAACAATGAATCCTGTTACACTGAAAAGAAATTAAAAAAAAGGATTTAAAAAAAATAAATAAAGGTATATTTATTGACAGAGCAGGTGCACTTATGTGTAGACAATTCTACCTCACCTGTATACAACTCAGCATCAATTTTAACTTCATTGAATGCTCTTTCCCAAATTAGGTCAATTAGGTCATTTGCAAATGGCATAGGCTTGTTTGGGGCAGCATAAGTTAAGAAAAGGCCTTTGAATGGTGAAGGGAACTTTATCTCCTCTCCCTCCACAATTCTACAGAAGTCTAGAGGGGAAGAAACTGCATCCTTCTCCCCATCTCCACACACATTCTCTATCCTTCCCAGGGAAGTGCTGCTAACTCTGTTGATTGAATAAAAAATATTCACTGGGCCACCTGATGCTAGTGGGTGAGTTAGCTGCATCAGGCCTCAGGTATGGTCTTTCTTCTCTTTCTGCTTCTTTATGCTACTCACGGAGGGCCTTGCTCTTTTCAGACAGGTTTGTCATCCTTGGCCACACAGACTGTGGGATTAATAAATTATGGGTCTGCCCTGCAGACCTAGCTCTATTTTTTAAAGGAGGAAGTAGATAAAGCCACATTTTCTTGCTTCACTATCGGATATGTTATATATTGTGGGAAAGAAGGAATGGAAGAAGAACGAGGTGGCTTGGAAGTACACTTCTATATTCCACCTACAGCTTTGTGGTTAGTTTCTTTGTAAATAAACCTTCCTCAATGAGTGTAACCCTGGGGTCCTAGCTGATAGAATAGTCCTTGTATATATGACAGTGTTAGAATATTAATTTTGTGTATCACTAATTACTTTTCAAAGGAGATCCATCTTGAAATTTCACTTTTCTTACATTAGCAGCTTCAGAATATATCTCCATTCTCTCAACCATTATCCTTGGATTACTGAATGGTGGCGGTGTTGTCTCCTTGAATGCATATGTTGTTTTAGAGAAGCCAGTCTTCAGTCTCCCCATGACTTGACTTTGGAACCTCTTTGGAAATAGATATTGAAGGCAGAAAGGAATAAATATTTCAACTTTAATGCCTTTTAAGAATGCATTTCCCCCTTTCTAGCTGAAATTTAACTTATGTGCTCACCCATATATAGAGAGGAGAAGCCCTGCTCCATTGAGTTTGCATCCCATGGGACTGCAGGAAATGCAGAAAACACTCAAGCTCTGTGGACAGGTCCCAGGGAGCCAATGCAGATGGGGCTGAGCCCTGCAAGTTTTTCTCCTTTTTCCATTTCATGAGTCAAACCATTCCTTCCTCCTTGTCAAGGGGGAAGAGAGGGACTTAAAAGGAAGGAAACCTGTTGTCTTTCAAGTATTATAGAAAAATGAGAAGCTTCTATTGTACATAATAAGGTAAGAGTACCGGGAGTACTTCTGTATAGAAACAGTCTTCTAAAATCAAAATCTTCATCTGGCTTGACCATAGGTTGTGAATGGTGTGACTTTCTTGATATTTTAAAATGAAAGCTTCCTCCCTAGTCTGGTCCCTATATGATGCGGGAAAGGAGAATGTATCCTGCCCTGAGTTGCTATCATATTTTCATATTTCTATTCCTTGGGCACTTTTTGAATAAATTTAATATTATCTTTCACTAAGAATGAATGAATGAAGTGCTCTTTATTTTTTTAAGATTTATTTATTTATTTATTTGACAGACAGAGATCACAAGTAGGCAGGGGGGGTGGGGAGCAGGCTCCCCGCTAAGCAGAGAGCCCAATGCGGGGCCCAATCCCAGAACCCTGAGACCACGACCCAAGCTGAAGGCAGAGACCCAACCCACTGAGCTACCCAAGTGCCCTGGAGTGTTCTTTAAATCAGGAACTTTGTTGAGTGCCTGTCATATGTTAAGTTTTATACCAGATGGTGATAGAGGAATAAAAGACAGGAACCCTATCCTGAAGATGTTCACAGATGGATGGGAAAGAAAGGTGCATAAATATAAGGTGACAGCAACAAGTAATATGAAATAATGGTAGCTCATATTTATCAAGTGTTGAGTGTGCCAGATATTGATGAAATATACATGAAATACACTTTACATGCATTATGTAATTTAATCCTCATAATACCCCATTCAAGGTGCTTTTATCATCCCCATTTTACAGATGAGGAACCTAAGGCATAGACTTATAAACAACTTGTCCAAAATAACAGTAAATGGCAGAGTTGGGATTTGAATTCCAGCAGTTCAACTAATGGCCAGAGCTACTGGTTGATACAAACATGCTATCATAGAGATAAGTATGGGTAACTCTGGGTATGCAGAGAAACGGGCCCTAAACAGGACCAGAGGTTTACAAGATTTTTTTCAGGGGACTTCAGGGGTCACAACTTATTTCCACAATCTTTGGGGACAGCAGGAGATTACCATGTAGAAAAGAGCTTTTCATTCAACCTAGTGCAAGGTCCAAGGGAGTCAGAGTCTCCTCTGAGATTTGTTTGGCTTTGTCTTCACATCTTTCCCTTCCAGAGATAGACCAAGGGAGTGGGCCAGAGGAACCAAGCTCTCCTTCCTTCAAAACATCCCCATATCCCCATAGAGCCCGTATCTCTCTATTAGGAATCCGGAAATCGATCCTCTCTTTGCCAGCCTTTGTTAAAAAGAACAGAGTTCATGAGCAAATCTGGCTGCTTTCTGCCTAATGACAAACTTGTGAGCATCTCCCTGCTGCAGTCAAGTGTGACCTTTGGGTGATTAAATCAGCTTATACCCTTGTAAGATCTTGGACATGCAGAGCACTCTGGAAAGTCTCCTATTGTTCCAAGATGCTTTGGAGATAGGTTGGGAATCCTATGAGGAAATCCATTCACATTCCCCCATGGACTGCAGAGTAAATGCTCTCTGTGCTGACACCCACAAAAGGACAGATGTGGTTAGCATCTGTGTAAGGTCTCTCTTTGCTCCCAACTCAGCTTCTTGGAATCCTTACAGGCTAAAGCTGTTGATTATCTCCAGGACACAGTGTTTGTACTCACACTTTGCTGTAACACAGAGGTGAAGAGAATAGGATTCAGAGTCCTGGAGCCAAGGGCTTGAGCCCTCTTTTCTCCACTTATATTGACTGGGGAACCATGTAAAACAACCCCATAGGATTGGTGGGAGGGTCAGTGAGCAAGGTAGGCTGTGCTCAGTATTGCTGGGTCCCAATAAGCAATGGGGAATATTATTACTGTTACTGTTATAGCTATTAAGTGTTAACAAGTGATTGTGCATAAGTATCCTAAATTGAAGACACAGCCTTATCCTCTGGAATTCTCTGAAGCCTGCCTTCTCCGGTCTAATTTTTTCATGGCCATATGACAGGTAGGTAGGGACAAGGCTACCTAGGGCCCAGGTAGAAATGGGTGTTCTTGATGCCAGGTCTATATCCCAAACACATTGATTTTTATCTAGGAGTTTACCTAAATCATTTTTTGAATTATTTGGAGTTATATTCAAAAGCTAAGGAAGATTCTTGTCTGCTCTGTAAAGTAGCATTTCAGCTGCAACTGATCTGACCCTGTGAGGTCTAGTTTTCTAGGATTATATAAACTTGTCTCTGTTTGCTCTATCCATGTCCATTATGGTTTTATAACACCTACCTTTGGTTCTTCCCTATAAGGAAGAATTTCTTCGCAAGTACAGATGCCCATTTAAAGAGCCATTCATATATCTCTCCTCTCATATCTTTGGTGTCCTACGAGAAGCAGAAAGATTACAATTTTGAATTATCTTCCTTACGAATTTTAACTCCATGCTTGGCTGGGATGCCTACATCCTAAAGGACAGGATAAGTTAGTGGCCAAACATGTGCTTCACTATCTAGGTTCCCTCAAGTACCAGCAGTATTAATTCTTCAATCACAGGTCATTATCTGTAAATGGGGATGGTAATAATGATTTCTACTTTGTAAAGTTTTTATAGGCTTTAAGTGAAACAATTAAAGAATGTCGTACAGAACCTCACTCAGAGTAATCCTAAGTAAATGGAATATTAGGATTAGTAATACCAATTGGAATGGGAATTAGAATTAGGATTAATATTAGTACCCCTTGTCTTCACATATTCCATGCTTCTGTCTGAGTGGTCCTTCCCCAGTGTTCTTTGTAGATACCAAATCATCCCTCAAAATCCATTTCAGATGACATCTCTTCTAGGATACCTCCCCTTTTCTCCCAGGTAGAATTTATCCATCCCCCTAGTACTTTTTAATCTCCCTCCATTGTAATACTAATTCCTCTAAATGGCATTCATGTATTAATTAGGCCATCTCTCCTGCTAGACTGCTTCCTGAGTCTAGCCTAGGCCTAGGGCATGTCTGTATGACCTGTCAGCAAATCTGCTAGAACTGTCCCTCCTTTTTTTTTTTTTTTTAAGATTTTATTTATTTATTTGACAGACAGAGATCACAAGCAGGCAGAGAGACAGGCAGAGAGAGGAAGGGAAGCAGGCTCCCTGCCAAGCAGAGAGCCCAATGCGGGGCTCGGTCCCAGGACGCTGAGACCATGACTTGAGCTGGAGGCAGAGGCTTTAACCCACTGAGCCACCCAGGCGCCCCTAGAACTGTCCCTTCTTAAAGGCTCTATAATTTGAAAAGAACTGCAAAAGCTACTCAAGATACAAGCAGACCCAGAAGTACACGGAGATATGATGACTAGAGGAAAATCAATACAGAACCCTCTACCTTAGCTGCATTGTGCAACTTCCAGACAGTGTTTCTTTTCACAAGAGTTAGGCCAGCTATGCCAGCTTTGGGGCACATCGAGGAAGTTTCTGAAAGTTATACCAAGTCTCTGCCTTTGCAGAGAGACAGGAACTAGTGAATGACTGCCTTGTCATGCTGTTAGATGCCATGAAGACACCAGGGCATGTGACAGGGAGTGTGGAAAGGAGGCACATCACTTTTCAGTTGTTGGCATTGCTTTATTTATTTACTTTTTAGGAAGGGGAGTTGAGTGCTTCATGCCAGCCCCACTCCTACCCTTTTATTCATGAAGACTCCTTTCTTCTTGATATTTATTGCTATGAGATGAGTCACTCCTCTGTGTGCCAGATGGAAGAATCAGAAGCTTGGGCTCCTGTGAAGAAACATGAGGTTGAGGGTAGGGGATCAGGCTGAGAGTGGGGTGTGGAAAGGGAGCTGGAATGGGGACATGAGATTTGTTTTCAGATGGAATCAAGCTCCTAGTCTCCTCCCTCTAGTCCCACAGGGTTTGAGCAATTCTCTAGAGATGGTTATTTGCATGAGTTTTCTTTCTTGCTCTTTGAGCCCATCTGCACATTGCAGGAGAAATTTAAACCTTATGGACTCATTCATTAAACTCATTAAGCTATTGTTTAATGAGGACAATTTTCTGACTGTGCATACCTCAAAGTTGACTCCTAAGAGCTATGATTTCCTCTCTGTGAAGACCTTGGGCACTGAAGTCTGAGACGGGTGTTCCTCAGGCCTCTTGTTCTAGAAATGAGACCTCGCCATTCCAGAGAGGACTGGAGAGGCTATGTGTCCTGATTGCCAGAAACAACAGCGGCACCATATCTGTCCTAGGTCAAAATGACCACATCTATCTAGACCTGGAAGATTTTAGAATCTCAAAAGCCATGGTCTTTTGGATTTATTACAAGTTACATCACTTCCGTGAAGCTTGCTCCAATAGCTGAACATGATCTCTTCCTTGGTTTGATTCTCTTTCTACCTCTCTTATATCACTGTTTATTTATTTCTTATAGGTATAACTGATGCGCTCCACTAGATGATAACTAATTCATAGATCGTGCTTGAAAGCACAGGTTTTGAGATCAGAGAGACCAGGCATGTCTTAAGTTGATGGGTATCCCATCTTGGAAAACTCAGTTAAAATCTCTGAGCCTTGGTTTTCTATCCATTTAAAACCTCTTTTAAAACAGAGGAAGTGTATAAACCATAAATATATGGCTTAATGAATTCTTGTGAAATGTATGCACCCAGGTCACACCAATCAGGGCATGATATAGAACTTTATCAGGACCTTAGAGGCCCTCTCTGTGCCCTTTCCCCATCACACTTCATCCCCCTCACCTAAATATAACTATAATTTGAGTTATATAGTGATAACTTATTTGCATTTCTTCAGTTTCACCATGTAAATACTCCTAAATACTGCAGTTCTCCCCCCCCCCACCCAGTTTGAATGTTGTTTAAATGGAAATCTGTAGTATATTCTTTGTGCATGGCTTCTTTTCTTCAATATTATATTTGAGTGGTTCAGCCACCTCATTGTGTGTAGCTGTAATTCACTCATGTTTGTGATTGTGCAATGTCCCATTGCATGCATATACCACAGTTCATACAGCCATTCTACTTGTGATAGACAGTCAGGTTATTGCCAGCTTGGGGCCAAGAGAGGTAATGCTGCTGTGAACCTTCTTTCCTTTTACTTCTGAGGTACTTGTTCCTGAATCCTGTATTACTGGGTCACAGGCTTGGATTTAGCTTCAAATTTAATATCTAATGCAAAAGTGTTTCCGAAGTGTAACAACTTATAATTCTATCAGCAGTGTATGAGAATTCCCATCACTTGATATTGTTCATCTTTTTAAGTTTCAACTATATGACTAGGTGTGTGATAATATTTCATTTTGGTTTTAATTTGCCTTTTTTTGATTATTGATAGAATGTGTATCTTTATTTATGTTTATGGAGTACTTGGATTTCTCCCTTCCTCCCTCCCTTCCTTCCTCCCTCCCTTCCTTCCTTCTTTCCTTCCTTCCTTCTCTTTCTCTTTTTCTTTCTTTCTTTCTCCCTATCTCCCTCCTTCCCTCCCTCTCTCTCCCTCCCTCCTGCTCCCTTTCTTTCTTTCTTTCTTTCTTTCTCTCTCTCTCTCTCTTTCTGTTTCTCCTCTCTCTCCTTCTTCCTCCCTCCCTCCCTCTTTTCTCTTCTCTTCTCTTCTCTTCTCTCTCTCCTTACCTCTCTTCTCCTCTCCTCTCCTCCCTTCTCTCTTTTTTTTTTCTTTTAGAATCTTAAACAGGCTCCATGCCTGATGTGGAACTCAATCCCATGACCCTGAGATCATGACCTGAGCCAAAGTCAAGAGTCAGACACTGAACTGACTCAGAGGCCCCAGATTTTCCCACTTTTGAAGGATCTGTTAGAGTCTCTGCTCCATTTTCCTTTTTTTTTTTTCTTTTAAACTTTTCTTTCTTTGCCTATGTTTCTGCTGGATTGTCTATATTATTTTTATCAATTTATAAGAATTCTTTACATCTTCTGAATATGAACTCCTTTTGGGTTATGTTTGCTAATATCTATTCACTAATAGAGTCACTAATAGAATTGCTATTATTCTATCATGTGGAATGCCTTTTTATTTCTTAGTAGTACATCTTGAAGAAATGAAGTTCTTAATTTGAATGTGATCAAATTTATCAACCTGGTCCTTTTTTTATGTCATATTTAGAACTTTTGTCTGAAACTAAAGTCATAAAGATAATCTTTTCCATTATAATCTAAAATGTTATTGTTTGCTTTTCATATTTACATCTGTAATACACATAGAATTGATTTTTTGTTTATGGTATTAAGATAGGAGTCAAATTTATTTTTTCCCATATGCTACTTAATTATCCCAGCACTATTTATTGAAAAAGCCATCCTTTCCTTCTCTACAGTGACATTTTTAGGATAATCAAGTGTCCCTTTATTGTGTAGATCTGCTTCTATTTTACATTATTGTTTATTTGTTGAAACTGATACTTATAAAATATTACCTTCTTCTTGTAACTTTATAATAAATCTTGATATCCAATATAGCAAGTCTCCCCACCTTGTTTTCCCTATTTAAATAGTCTTTGCTATTCTTGCATGTTTGCATTTCTATTTACATTTTTAAATCATATTGAAAAATTCAACAGAAAAGATTTTAGGATTTTTTGAAGGCAGAACCAATCTGAAGAGAGGATTGAATATTTTGTAATAATGAGCCTTCTAATTTATAATCAAGATATATCTCTATTTAAGACTTTTAAAATCTATCATAATATTTTATGATATTCTCTTGGAATTTTTTCACAAATTTTGTTAGATTCTATCCTATGAATTTGTTTTTTAAAATCGACTGTGAATGGCATCTTTTTATAAAACTTATTTTCAAGCTGCCACTTGAATTTAAAAATGTAATTGATTTTTATATGTATCAACCATGTTAATTTTATTTTGCTTAGTCATTTCATTTAGATCATTTCTCATATTTATCATTTTAGTTGTTCTTTGTTCCTTCCTGAATCTCACTTTCCTTCTGTCTTAATGGTATCCTTTAGTGCAAAACTACTGGCAGCACATTCTCTGTTTTTCATGGTTGGAAAATGACTGCATTTAATTTTTTTCCAGTTTGTTTTTTTTTTTAATTGAAATCCTAATAAATTCTATATACATGGTAACTACGTAATAAGATTTTCAATTATTTTAACCCATCATTTCTCTCCAGGTCTTCTTTTTATTATATTTTAATTTTTGAAGCTATTCTGATTTGTCATATAGAATTTCCCTGTAAACTTAGTTTTGCTGATGGCATCCCTGGAGTGTCATTTAACATGTCCCTCTCTCCCTCTATTTCTCACAAATTAGTAGTTAAAGGATTTATTGCATACAGATTCAATTATTTGGCAAGACTATTCATATATGGTATTGAATCTTTTCCTCAGGAGGCACATAATACCTGGTTGCCTTTTCTTTCTGATGAGAGCAGTTATCCATTAAGTGTAACTATATTATGTCAGTAACTCTCACATTATGTTAGACAACTCATTTTGGTTGTCTGAAGACTTTCATCTAATGCTTTCCTCCAAAAGTGCTAATGAGATAAATATTCTTAATGTTCAGGGTTTGTTTATGTCTTTGTTCTTGAAAGATAGTGTGAATGACTAAATAATCAGCCCACATTTCCCTCCATGGGAATTTTATATATGTTACATCATTGTCCTCTGGCATAAAATATAGCTATTAAAAAATAAGATAGTTATATGATTTTTTTTCTTTATAAGTGACTTAGTAATTTTATCTGGATAGGCAAATGATTTTTGCCATTTCTATAAAGTTCTATTGCCTTTTCTAGAATGTATTTGGTGTTCATTGTTCTGGCTTAATTTTTCTGGCCATGTAGTGAGTACTTTCAATATGTACCTTCATATCTTTTTTTTTTTTTCAAATTCCACAAAGTATTCTTGAATTATAATTCAATATTTCCATTGCTTTGATTTACTTTTTTAAGAGACTATGTATTCAAATATCTTTCCTTACCTTCTTCATTTTTAATTTTCTCTCAGCTAATTTTAGTCTCTTAATTTCAGTTTTTTCTTTCCCTTTCACTTTTTATTTCTCAAGTCATAATTAATTTTGTTTATTCCTATGTTCCATCTAGTTTAAGCTTCATTTCTGAAATACATTTATTTTCCTTTTATTTTTCTTTTTTGAATTCCATCACTTCACTTTTGAGTTTTTTTTATTTTTGATGTATGCTATCTTTTAAAATATTTTTGTCAATTTTCTTAATCACTTTTAGCTTTGCAGTCTATATTTGTGGGTTAAAATCTTTATCATTGTTTCTGGTGTAGTTTCATTGTCTATAGGGGTGTTATTCTGCCCCTCATTTTCTTTTTCTCATCATATCTTCCAATGGGTAATGAGCAAGGTTCTTTTTGGTTTCTTTTCTTTACACATCAAATTAGTGTTATTGGACTTTCAGGAATGAGGGTGAATAGTTTTTCTAGCTTTGCTACTCAAGAGTTTCTCTTTCTGTTGTTGTTTTTGTAAAGTGTTAAAAAATATGACCTCATATTTTATGACACTTCCTTGCATTTTTCCCCTTCTCCACTTTTACCTGGCTCTTCTCTTTTCTTTGCCCCCTACGGACGCTGTCCTACTCAACTTTAACTCTTTTCCAACACTTTTCCTACAGTGGAAGGTTTCATGCTGGAAGAAAACTTGAGCAGTTTAGTTTTGAGAATTTGTAGGGCCCTGGGTGCTTCAGCCATTCATACCTTCTTATAGATCCCTTGCCCTCCGTTGTAAATAGCAGTGTAAAAAATTCCTCCCAGTTTTGGCTTCTCAATCTCAGTTTGGACTCTTACACTTTTCAGAGAATAACTGTCCAGGATTTTGTGGTTCTTATTTCAGGACAATAAATGCCCTGTTGCTTCCTTCTGCTGCTATTCCTATACATGCTGACACCACACATGTCCAGTAGCTGCTGTCCAGTGATTTGTCCAAATCACTTGTGTTTGGATCGGTGGAGGTACCTTAGTCTCTATTTTTGTTGTAGATATTATTCTTGGTCTCTTAGTTTTTCAATCTTAGTTGCTCTGGATAATTTTTACAGGATGATTCAGAGAGATTAAAGAATAACAATTGCCACCACTACAGCTATATTCTCAGAATTCTTCCCTCCCCTTTATTATTGAAGAATATTTTTTGTTGACAATTGTTTTCTTTTTTTTTAAGATTTTATTTATTTATTTGACAGACAGAGATGACAAGTAGGCAGAGAGGCAGGCAGAGAGAGAGGAGGAAGCAGGGTCCCTGCTGAGCAGAGAGCCCGATGTGGGGCTCGATCCCAGGACCCCGGGATCATGACCTGAGCCAAAGGCAGAGGCTTTAACCCACTGAGCCACCCAGGCACCCCGATAATTGTTTTCTTAAAGTAAATAAAAGCCTGTCATTCTGCTGTCTGCTGGCTTTCACTATTGATGTGGAGAGTCAGCTGTCATTCTTGGTACTCCTTTGCAGGTTATCTGCATTTTCCTTTAGCTACATTAAGAATATTTCCTTTTAAAAATTTTCAATATGATGTTTTTAACTGTGGGTTTATTTTTATGTTATGCTTGGGATTTATTAGGTTATCTCAAATCAGTAGGTCAATATTCTCATCAATTTTGAGGCACACTATCATCATTCCTTCTTCCATCTTCCCTTTTCTCTTCCAGTGCTCCAGTTACAGGTATGTTAGAGCTCCTCATTGTATCCTCTGGGATTCTGCCTGATCTACTCTGTTTTATATACATTTTTCTTTTATGATATTTCCTGAACAGTTTCTTCTGACCTCTCTTCTAGTTTACTTACTCTTTCTTCAGGTCTATTTTAAAAAGTATTGAATCCAGCCAGTGAGTTCCTTTTTAATTCTAGAATTTCTGGTTATTTTCTAAATCTGCAAAGCTAGATTTAATAGTTTTGAGTTCTTTGCTGAAAATACTAAGTTCAACTTTTGTATTTGTGAGAATAATAAGCTGCATCCA
>PISX010019637.1:14462-37738 GCA_004024625.1 Mellivora capensis
AGGGATAGAGGGAACATTCCTGAACTTCATAAAATCTATCTATGAAAGACCCACAGCAAACATCATCCTCAATGGGAAGAAGCTCACAGCCTTCCCGTTGAGATCAGGAACACGACAAGGATGCCCACTCTCACCACTCTTGTTCAACATAGTATTAGAAGTCCTAGCAACAGCAATCAGACAACAAAGAGAAATTAAAAGTATCCAAATTGGCAAGGAAGAAGTCAAACTCTCTCTCTTCGCAGATGACATGATACTTTATATGGAAAACCCAAAAGACTCCACCCCCAAACTACTAGAACTGATACAGCAATTCAGTAACATGGCAGGATACAAAGTCAATGTACAGAAATCAGTGGCTTTCTTATACCCTAACAATGAAAATACAGAAAGGGAAATTAGAGAATCGATTCCATTTACTATAGCACCAAGAACCATAAGATACCTGGGAATAAACCTAACCAAAGAGGTAAAGGATCTGTACTCCAGGAACTACAGAACACTCATGAAAGAAATTGAAGAAGACATAAAAAGATGGAAGACCATTCCACGTTCTTGGATTGGAAGAATAAACATTGTTAAATTGTTTATACTACCTAGAGCAATCTATACTTTTAATGCCATTCCGATCAAAATTCCACCGGTATTTTTCAAAGAACTGGAGCAAATAATCCTAAAATTTGTATGGAATCAGAAGAGACCCCGAATTGCTAAGGAAATGTTGAAAAACAAAAATAAAACTGGTGGCATCTCATTACCTGATTTCAAGCTAATTGTTTTCATAAGTTATGTCTAGAATTTCCACTATTTGGAGCACTTTTCAATTTAAGTTATTTTTATTGGTTTTCTTTTATATTATCTTATCTCCTGTTAGCCTGGTTGTTGTTGATTATGTACTGGCTATTGTATATGAAAATTCACTTTTAAAAATAATTTGATGGATATCATGCTCTTATCTTTGTCAAGAAAGAGTTATCATTTTCTTTTTCTAGATACCTGGGTAATTAGCAACACAGGGTCATCTGAATCAAAATTCAGGGCTTGAAATTTTTGTTGGCCACTCAGATGAATTAAAACTATTTCATATGAATGTGATTTCTTCATTACTTCTAGAATCTAGTTCTTCCAGGTTCTAGTCCTTAATGTAGCATGTTTTCTTAGGACCCCTAAGTTTGGCAAGCCCCAGATTTCAACTTTTATCTCCCTAAACCTGTATGGTGCTGTGAAAAAGCACTGCTTAGCCTCTTATCTACTTCTTCTGCATTAATAGGCATTAGTAATATTAGTAAATATTCTCTGAGTTGAAGTGGAACTAAGTGTAGCTTCCCTTTTCTGAATGTTTGTTTTCACCCAGGTCTTTCCCTAATAATTCCACTCTAATTTGCTTGCTTTGTAATGCTTTTAGAGAAGTTGTTTTACATATTTTTTCTAGAATTTTTAAAATTGTCTTCAACCAGAATAGCAGCTTAAACCACCTAATCCACTGCTGCTCAAGACTTGATTTCTTCATCTGTAGAGTCCCTGAATATTGATCTTATGGTTTTGTTGTGAGACCCAAATGATACATTAATAAAATATTAAGCAGACTATTTGGCGTATAATGAGCTCTCAACTTAAAATAGCTATTATTATCATTGTGTCATTGGCAAGGACAATGTCTTACTAATTATTACACCAATGCAGCAACTGTCAAATCTCTCTGGCACGAGGGGAAATAATCATATAATAAGCACATTATTGAGAATTTCAAACTATGTAAATGGAAAGAAAATATTTTTCCATTCCAGGCTTACCTTGTAACAAAGATAATCAGAAAGAGATAGAAATCATTAAGGAATGGTTAGAATCCAAATCATTAAGGAATGGTTAAAATCCAAAATGTTTCTTAAACATTTCAACAAGTTATCCATTGATTATGGAAGAGATAGATAAGATAAAAATAAAACAAGATTAAAATAAAAATGTTTTACTCAGTATCTTGCTGGAAAGTAAGCTCATTGGCCTTTCTGGTCTTCATCTACTTAACCCTCTATAAGATTACATGGTAAATAGAAACAACAAAGTTCACTAACTTCTTAAAATATGAAATGAACAAAAGGTCATGAGCCTATTGGGTAATTTAATTTCATCCTCTGATATATTTGTTTTAAAAGTTCCTGATTAGCAGGAGTGACTGCTGAGTTTAGTAACAGTTGAAATGAGATATTATCAGTTTGGAGATTCACTTGCCTGTCCTTCCTTATCCAGGGGCTCTAATGGCTTTGGTTTCTTGGTCAAGAGAAATAAAAGGACACTGAGATCCCTTCACTGCTCCATCTTGGCCCATGTATGTGAGACCAAGGCCTCCTGACATGGGACTGTGTTCCACTTTCAGACCCATTATTGAACACTATGCAATAATGACAGTTATAAAACTATTATAAGCACTAAATGAATTACTAAGCACTTTGCATGTTTTAACTCACTATGATCACAAGCACTGTAAGCACTAAATGTTATTACTATAACCATGAAGAAACAGAAACAAAAAAAGTTTAATCATCCAAAGCCCTATATTGAGTAAGATCTTACTAACCTCTCAGACTTTATACTTTCCACCTGCAAAATGATAAATAGTAATTAGTCTTGATGGAATGATTGGATAAGGAAATTATATAATATACCTGACTTGTGTAGGCACTCAATATTATTAGTTGCCTACAAAGGTAGAAACAGGTCATAGAATGATAGAATCCAATGAACTATTTTTTCCACTTGGTGGGTTATTTTGATCATTATAGATCTAAGTGCCTAACACAGTGCCAGGTACAGTATTGGCACCCAATAAGTATTTGTGAAAATGTAAGCATATAAGTATTACATTTAAAGAAGGACTTTAGAAGTTGTCTAAACCAATCTGACTCATTTAAGAAATACTTTATTAAGAAATCACCAAAGAGAAAAAGCAACAAATTCACCATTTTCATAAGCCAATCATTTTGTTGTTGAAAAATCCTTATTCTTAGAAAATTCTTTTTTTTTTTTCTTTTTTAATCTTAAGGCAAATAATCTGTAAATTTAGGGCATTAGCTCTCTGCCCTCTGGATTCTGCCCTCTGGAAGTTTATGGAATAAGTTTGTGTGTTTTAAATTTTATATTATTTTGCCTGAATCTTCCTTCAGACACTGCAATACAATTCATATCCACTTGGTATCTTCCATTCCAGACCAGATATGTCTAGTAACTTCCATTATTCATCATATAAACCTGATGTCAATTTGGGACACTCAGTCCTTTGAGATTTAAATAAAATTGGCTAGAGCCTTCTATCCCACATCCTGTGCGAAACCCAGGGCCCAACCCAAGGTTTCTGTGAATTCCTGGCAATTTATGTTCTTAAGGTAACCCCTGGCTTTGAGTTTCTAGGTCCACAGAACTCTATCTTACTCATGTTTCTTTGTCTTGGATTTTCTCAATTCTCTACCATGATCTTGACATAAGCTTATCTTCTTGAACCTTTAAAACCACACACATGGGTCGGTAGAATTATGAACCTTTAAAGGTGATGCTCAAGGGGGAGACAAGATGGCGGAGAACTAGGAGGAGGGGCCTTTTCAACCTGTA
This sequence comes from Mellivora capensis, assembly GCA_004024625.1. Taxonomy (NCBI): domain Eukaryota; kingdom Metazoa; phylum Chordata; class Mammalia; order Carnivora; family Mustelidae; genus Mellivora; species Mellivora capensis. The sequence goes on from PISX010019637.1 coordinate 18,066, forward strand.
CCCTAAAGTGAGCTGATTACTTACCAAAGAACTCCAATCACCCATGAAATCAGCCTGAGATTAGAATTATACACGTCTGGATCTCTATGGGGGCAGAAGACGCCAGTGGGCAGTGAGATGTCCAGTACATCAAATTCCATAATAACCTTTTAACCTGAACTTTTTGATACATATACCCCTATTTTTCTTTTGCTTTTCTATTTTTTCATTTTTTCAAATTTTATTTTAGTCTAGTTTAGTTCATTCTTTTTTTGTTTATTTTTTTAATATTCATATAGAGTTAAACTTTAAGGTAATCCCCTTTCCCCAATCAATGCTACCCCTATAGATAAATCAATTTTTAATCCCCCTTTATCTTAGGAAAGATGAGTCCTTTAACAAAGATATCAAGATACATCCAGGAAGAATCAAAATAACCTTCCTTGCCCACACTAAGAATTTATAACCACTCTCCCATCTTTTTCTTCCACCAGTGTTTCTGTGTATTTGTGTTTGTCCTGGTAGTATATAAATCTTATACTTGGGGTGCTTTTTGATGAGGTTCTTTTTGTTTGTTTGTTTTGCTTTTATATAAATATATTTTTTCTCTTGTCATATACTTTTATCAGTCTTTTTGTTTGTCTGTTTTTGTTTGTATACTTCATAAATCTTACCTTGGGGCCCATTTGAGCTGAGCCTTCTCTTTTATCTTTCTTTTTTTCCCTCTCTCTCTCATTCTCTATCTCTCTCTCTTTTTTTTTTCCTTTTTTCTCTCTTACTTTTTCTTTCATTTGGGTGGGGACTCTTGATTGCTCAGAAGCATTCCAGGGTGCACCTTGACTGCACCATGGTTGATACATCCAGCTACATCCATTCAGCCATCTCTCACCAAAATGACTAGGAGGAGGAATGCCCAACAGAAGAAAAATTCAGAGGATGGGCCTTCTGCAACAGAGCTAATGGCTATCAACATAGACAATATGTTGGAAAGGGAATTCAGGCTAACAATTATCCAGGCAATAGCTAGGTTGGAGAAAACCATGGATGACAAAATGGAATTGACTAGGGCAGAACTGAAAGCCACCAGGGATGATGTTCACAATGTTAGGGCAGAACCAAAAGCTACCAGGGATGATGTTCACAATGTTCTCAATGAGTTCCAATCTAATCTAAGTTCTCCAAAAGCTAGGGTAACTGAGACAGAAGTTAGAATTAGTGATCTGGAGGACAAACAGAGAGAAAGGATCAGGAGGAAGCCTAGAACAAACAGCTTAGAAGCCACGAAAACAGAATTAGGGAAATAAATGATGCCATGAAATGTTCCAACATCAGAATTATTGGAATCCCTGAAAGGGAGGAGAAAGAAAGAAATCTAGAAGATATAGTGGAACAAGTTCTCCATGAAAATTTTCCCAATCTCACGAATGGAAACAGCGTTCATGTACTAGAGGCAGAACGGTCTCCCCCCAAGATTATAGATTCTCAAAAGTCCTCGAGACACCTTATAGTAAGAATGAGGAATTATAATTATAGACGGGCTCTCTTGAAGGCAGCTAGGACAAAGAAGTTCCTTATGTACAGAGGAAAGCCCATCAGAATAACTTCAGACCTATCCACAGAAACCTGGCAAGCCAGAAAGGGCTGGCAAGATATATTCAGGGCACTAAGTGAGAAGAACATGCAGCCAAGAATACTTTATCCAGCAAGACTGACATTCAAAGTGGATGGAGAGATAAAGAGTTTCCAAGACCAGCAAGGCTTAAAAGAGTATGCGACCACCAAGCTGATACTGCAGGAAATATTAAGGGGGGGCTTCTATAAAAGAGGAAAAATCCTAAGAATATCATTGAACAGAAATATAGAGACAATCTACAGAAAGAAAGACTTCAAAGGTAACACGATCTCTATAAAAACATATCGATCAATAATCACTCTCAATGTGAGTGGCCGAAATGCACCCATAAAATGACAAAGGATTGGGATGCCTGGGTGGCTCAGTTGGTTAAGCAGCTGCCTTCGGCTCAGGTCATGATCCCAGTGTCCTGGGATCGAGTCCCACATCGGGCTCCTTGCTCAGCAGGGAGTCTGCTTCGCCCTCTGCCTCTTCCTGCCACTCTGTCTGCCTGTGCTCACTCTGTCTGACAAATAAATGAATAAAATCTTTTAAAAACAAACAAAAAAAAAAAAAGAAAGAAAAAACTACACAGGATTGCAGATTGGATAAAATGATGGGACGCATCCATATGTTGCCTAAAAAGACCCATTTCGAACCTAAGGATACACCCAGACTGAAAGTAAAGGGATGGAGAAGCATCTTTCATGCCAATGGGCCTCAAAAGAAGGCTGGGGTAGCAATTCTCATATCAGATAAATTAGATTTTAAAGACTGTAGTTAGAGATACAGAAGGACACTACATAATTCTTTTTTTTTTTTTTTATTCCTTTCAGTGTAACAGGATTCATTGTTTACACCACACCCAGTGCTCCATCCAATACGTGCCCTTCATAATACCCACAACCTGGTCCCCCAACCTCCCACCCCCTACCCCTTCAAAACCCTCAGGTTGTTTTTCAGAGTCCATAGACTCTCATGGTTCATCTCCCCTTCCAATTTCCCTCAACTCCCTTCTCCTCTCCATCTCCCCATGTATTCCATGTTATTTGTTTTGCTCCACAAATAAGTGAAACCATATGATAATTAACTCTCTCTGCTTGACTTATTTCACTCAGCATAATCTCTTCCAGTCCCATCATGTTGCTACAAAAGTTGGGTATTCATCCTTTCTGATGGAGGCATAATACTCCATAGTGTATATGGACCACATCTTCCTTATCCATTCGTCCGTTGAAGGGCATCTTGGTTCTTTCCAGTTTGGTGACCGTGGCCATTGCTGATATAAACATTGGGGTAGAGATAGCCCTTCTTTTCACCACATCTGTATCTTTGGGGTAAATACCCAGTAGCGCAATTGCAGGGTCATAGGGAAGCTCTATTTTTAACTTCTTGAGGAATCTACACACTGTTCTCCAAAGTGGCTGCACCAACTTGCATTCCCACCAACAGTGTAAGAGGGTTCCCCTTTCCCCACATCCTCTCCAACACACGTTGTTTCCTGTCTTGCTAATTTTGGCCATTCTAACTGGTGTGAGGTGGTATCTCAATGTGGTTTTGATTTGAATCTCCCTGATGGCTAGTGATGATTAACATTTTTTCATGTGTCTGATAACATTTTTCATGTGTCCATTTGTATGTCTTCATTGGAGAAGTGTCTGTTCATGTCTTCTGCCCATTTTTTGTCAGAGATACAGAAGGACACTACATCATTCTTAAAGGGACTATCCACCAAGATGATTTAACAATTGTAAATATCTATGCTCCCAATATGGGAGCAACCAATTACATAAGAAAACTATTAATCAAGATAAAGAGTCATATTGATATGAATACATTAATAGTAGGAGATCTTAACACGCCTCTCTCAGTAATAGACAGATCATCCAAGCAGAAAACCAATAAAGAAACAAGAGCATTGAATGACACATTGGACCAGATGGACCTCATAGATATATACAGAACATTCCACCCTAAAACAACAGAATACTCATTCTTCTCAAGTGCACATGGAACCTTCTCCAGAACAGACCACATACTGGGTCACAAATCAGGGCTCAACTGATACCAAAGGACTGTGATTATTCCCTGCATATTCTCAGATCACAATGCTTTGAAACTGGAGCTCAATCACAAGGAAAAGTTTGGAAGGAACTCAAACACCTGGAAGCTAAGGGCCACCTTGCTTAAGAATGCTTGGATCAAACAGGAGATCAAAGAAGAACTTAAACAATTCATGGAAACCAATGAGAATGAAGACACTTTGGTCCAAAACCTATGGGCTACAGCAAAGGTTGTCTTAAGGGGGAAATACATAGCCATCCAAGCCTCCCTCAAAAAAAAAAAAAAAAAAAGGAAAAATCCAGAATACACCAGCTGTCTCTGCACCTTAAAGAACTGGAGAATCAACAACAAATTAAACCAACTCCACACAAGAAGGGAAATAATCAAGATTAGAGCAGAGATCAATGAGGTAGAAACTAGAGATACAGTAGAACGTATCAATGAAACTAGAAGCTGGTTTTTTGAAAGAATCAATAAGATCGATAAACCATTGGCCACACTAATGCAAAAGAAAAGACAAAATGCTCAAATGAATAAAATTATGAATGAAAAGGGAGAGATCACAACTAACACCAAGGAAATAGAAACAATCATCAGAAGTTATTATCAACAGTTATATGCCAATAAGTTGAGCAACCTAGAAATGGGTGCATTCCTGGAAAACTATAAACTCCCAAAATTGAACCAGGAAGAAATTGACAACCTGAATAGACCGATACCTAATAACGAAATTGAAGCAGTGACCAAAAACCTCCCAAAAAACAAGAGTCCAGGACCTGACGGATTCCCTGGGGAATCCTACCAGACTTTCAAAGAAGAAATAACACCTATTCTCCTGAAGCTGTTTCAAAAAATTGAAGCAGAAGGAAAACTTCCAGACTCTTTTTATGAAGCCAGCATTGCCCTGATCCCCAAACCAGGCAAAGACCCCACCAAAAAGGAGACTTTCAGACCAATATCACTGATGAATATGGATGCTAAGATTCTCAACAAGATCCTAGCAAATAGGTTCCAACAGCACATTAAAAAGATTATCCACCATGACCAGGTGGGATTCATCCCTGGGTTACAAGGATGGTTCAACATTCACAAATCAATCAATGTGATAGAACAAATCAATAAGAGAAGAGAGAAGAACCACATGGTCCTCTCAATTGATGCAGAAAAAGCATTTGACAAAATCCAGCACCCGTTCCTGATTAAAACGTTTCAAAGTATAAGGATAGAGGGAACATTCCTGAACTTCATAAAATCTATCTATGAAAGATCCACAGCAAATATCACCCTCAATGGAAAAAAGCTCACAGCCTTCCCGTTGAGATCAGGAACATGACAAGGATGCCCACTCTCAGCACTCTTGTTCAACATAGTATTAGAAGTCCTAGCAACAGCAATCAGACAACAAAGAGAAATAAAAGGCATCCAAATTGGCAATGAAGAAGTCAAACTCTCTCTCTTCGCAGATGACATGATACTTTATATGGAAAACCCAAAAGACTCCACCCCCAAACTACTAGAACTGATACAGCAATTCAGTAACGTGGCAGGATACAAAGTCAATGTACAGAAATCAGTGGCTTTCTTATACCCTAACAATGAAAATACAGAAAGGGAAATTAGAGAATCGATTCCATTTACTATAGCACCAAGAACCATAAGATACCTGGGAATAAACCTAACCAAAGAGGTAAAGGATCTGTACTCGAGGAACTACAGAACACTCATGAAAGAAATTGAAGAAGACACAAAAAGATGGAAGACCATTTCATGCTCTTGGATCGGAAGAATAAACATTGTTAAAATGTCTATACTGCCCAGAGCAATCTATACATTTAATGCCATTCCGATCAAAATTCCACTAGTATTTTTCAAAGAGCTAGAGCAAATAATCCTAAAATTTGTATGGAATCAGAAGAGACCCCGAATTGCTAAGGAAATGTTGAAAAAGAAAAACAAAACTGGCAGCATCACGTTACCTGATTTCAAGCTTTACTATAAAGCTGTGATCACCAAGACAGCATGGTACTGGCATAAAAACAGACACATAGACCAGTGGAACGGAGTAGAGAGCCCAGCTATGGACCCTCAACTCTATGGTCAAATAATCTTTGACAAAGCAGGAAAAAATACACAGTGGAAAAAAGATAGTCTCTTCAATAAATGGTGCTGGGAAAATTGGACAGCTATATGTAGAAGAATGAAACTCGACCATTCTCTTACACGGTACACAAAGAGAAACTCGAAATGGATAAAAGACCTCAACGTGAGACAGGAATCCATCAGAATCCTAGAGGAGGACATAGGCAGTAACCTCTTTGATATCAGCCACAGCAACTTCTTTCAAGAGATGTCTCCAAAGGCAAAGGAAACAAAAGCAAAAATGAACTTTTGGGACTTCATCAAGATCAAAAGCTTCTGCACAGCAAAGGAGACAGTCAACAAAACAAAGAGGCAACCCACGGAATGGGAGAAGATATTTGCAAATGACAGTGCAGACAAAAGGTTGATATCCAAGATCTATAAAGAACTTCTCAAACTCAACACATACAAAACAGATAATCATGTCAAAAAATGGGCAGAAGACATGAACAGACACTTCTCCAATGAAGACATAAAAATGGCTATCAGACACATGAAAAAATGTTCATCATCACTAGCCATTAGGGAGATTCAAATCAAAACCACATTGAGATACCACCTCACATCAGTTAGAATGGCCAAAATTAGCAAGACAGGAAACTACGTGTATTGGAGAGGATGTGGAGAAAGGGGAATCCTCTTACACTGTTGGTGGGAATGCAAGTTGGTGCAGCCACTTTGGAGAACAGTGTGGAGATTCCTCAAGAAATTAAAAATAGAGCTTCCCTATGACTCTGCAATTGCACTACTGGGTATTTACCCCAAAGATACAGATGTAGTGAAAAGAAGGGCCATCTGTACCCCAATGTTTATATCAGCAATGGCCACGGTCTCCAAACTGTGGAAAGAACCATGATGCCCTTCAACGGACGAATGGATAAGGAAGATTTGGTCCATATACATTATGGAGTATTATGCCTCCATCAGAAAGGATGAATACCCAACTTTTGTAGCAACATGGACGGGACTGGAAGAGATTATGCTGAGTGAAATAAATCAAGCAGAGAGAGTCAATTATCATATGGTTTCACTTATTTGCGGAGCATAACAAATAATGTGGAGGACATGGGGAGATGGAGAGGAGAAGGGAGTTGAGGGAAATTGGAAGGGGAGATGAACCATGAGAGACTATGGACTCTGAAAAACAACCTGAGGGTTTTGAAGGGGTAGGGGTTGGGAGGTTGGGGGAGCCAGGTGGTGGGTATTATGGAGGGCATGCATTGCATGGAGCACTGGGTGTGGTACAAAAGCAATGAATTCTGTTACACTGAAAAGAAATTAAAAAAAAACACACACACATGAAGTATCTGGGTGCATGACAGTTTACTGATGGTGAAGATAGAGGCAATTTTCACTGTTAAACATGATTTGAAAGTAAGTCTTTGATTATACAGTTCTCTAAATCTCTTATCCATTATGCCACTGAGAATTTATTTTTTGCCCCCCCCCTTTTTTTTTGTATTATGTCTTCTAACGTATTGCTCTATCCCTCCTCTCTTCATTACTCTCCCCATTTCCTATTCTTTTTTTTCTAACAATACTCAAATTTCTGCTTATTATTTATGCAGAGCTCTCTCTTTGCAACCTATGCCTGCAGGGTTTTCCACAGCAAAGCTATTTATCAGAATACTTTCCTAAACAACAAAATAATCTTCCTAAAAGGGCCCCTTTTTACCCCTTCTTCTGTCTCCTAGATGTGCTCATTAAACAAGTTAACTTGTTGATATCTCTTCTGGAATAGATCTCCCAGATCGGATATGTGAGGTCTGAGAAAATACCTTTATTATGTAAAAACTGTACCTGTTATGTTCCACAATGGTGCCTAGATAAGCCCTCTATGTAATATAAATGCCAGACATGAATAACAAGATGGCTGTTATTTCTTCTCCCTTAAGGTGTTCCAGCCAGCTAGAGATTTAATTTACATATGCATGCACCAGTAGACTTCTTAGTTGTTAATCCAGCAAATATTCTGTACCACTGATGGGATGCAGATACCCTGGGCACAAGACTCCCATTCTGAGTGATGGACATGTTTTCTTCTCTCTGTGTATATGGGGAAAGTTATATTAATGTTACATGCATACTTTTAAATCTACATTTGATTGCTTATGGATGTCAAGATGTGACTTGGGTTTCTTAAAGCATAAGAAAGCAATCAGAGAGATCCAGAATGATAATAGCAACTTGGGAAAGCCCCAGTTTTGGTCTAGCAGTCATCATTTCTGTAGACAGTTTTGGAGTTCCCTAGAATGCTAATTTGAAATTGCATTCATAATTGATGGCTTGAAGGACAGAGGAGCCTAGGTTTCTTTCAGGTACAGTTGTGCGTATTTCCTAAGTACTTACTTTGGGCCAGGTACTGTGTTAAATGCATTATATCTATTATCTTATTTCTTCCTCCCTAAAGCCCTAGACTATAGATAACTTTATTCTCCCCATTATGTAGATGAAGAGATTAAGGTATAGAGCCGTTAAACAGTATGCTCGAGGAGAGACAGCTAAGAAGCAAGAGAGTGTGTTGCCAACTCCCTGGCTTAAAAGGCAGTGTTCTTAACCCCTGCACTCTTCTCCCACTCCTCCCATCCTGAGAGGTGGAAGAAAAAGAGACCAGGTAGAACATTTCTCTTCTAAATTTTAATTTTTTTGCAGGGTGCCTCAACAGCTTCCTTTTGGGTCTTTGACATACCATTATTGGCAAATCTAAACCAGGTGGCTGGGGGATTTTTTTAAGGGAATCTGAAAGAGGAATTGCTTCTTTGTCTTTCCATTTTGGGAGACAGAGCTGCACAAGAGTAATGGGAGAGTTCACTGAATTTTAAAGGAATTGTAAAAAGGAAAGAGGCAGTGGCTCAGAGAAGTCATGAAGAGGTTACCAGGGAGATGCAGGGGTGACAGTTATCAGAGATGAACTGGTCCTATCTTGGTCTCTGTGGAAATGTCAGTCCCTTTCAGAGAGGATTATTTTGCATCTTTATTAAAGTGTCTCAGGAGATGAACCTTATTAAACAGAACCAATGGGTTGAAAGCATGTAATTAAGCTAAACCATTTTTGTTCTTAATACCTTAAATGCCTGTTTGTGTGGAGGCCTAAACATCAAACAGCTTCCTCAGGCAAAAGACAGTGAGAGCCATAGACTCACAGTAGTAAGAATTCTCTGGATGATTAGGAGTCCTCATATTTCCTCAGGGTCTGAGCTCGCTTTCTAAAACTTAAAACTCCTACTTCACAGAACACACATGCATGAGGACACTCACAATCTGGAATATCAGAGTCAGAGATACTGCTTGGGACATTGCCTACTTTATTGATTTGCTGATTGATTCATTTAATCTTTAGTAAGGCCCTAATATGTATCAGGTACTAGGAACCCAGGAGTGATTAAGGCATATTCCTGGTCTCAAGGAAGGTATAATCTAATAAGAAACACAGCAGTCTTCCTTTAGTGTTCTATAGGGATTCTTTCTGTATTCCTTTTCTTTTCTTTCTGTTTTCACTTTATATTCTCATCTAGGTGACCATTCTCACAAAATCATTTCATTTTAATGAAGATGATTCTCAAATATATATGAACTATCTCGTCTTGTCTTTGAACTTTACACCCATATACTTAACCATCTCTATGGTTTTTCAAATTAAATGACACATATGAATCTTAAAGGTCATGCGGCCAAAATTCAACTTTCAGTTATCCTCCAAAATCCTTCTCCAGCCTTCTACCATCTTTATGAATGGGCCCATAATCTACCTTGGACTTGAAATTAGAAACCTGAGAGACATGCTGAACTTTCCTCTTATACCCTCCACGTCCAATGGATACACAATCCTTCTTCCTGCTCCTTTCAAAGCTAACCTCAATAGACTATGTCTCTTCATCCCTCTTGCCACTTCACTACTCTAAATCTCTGGTATCTTTTACCAGAGCTACTGCAATATCCTCCTAACCAGTCTCCTTGCTTCCATTCTTATCCATCTCCAACCTGTTCTCCACACAGCAGCCAGAGTGGCCTTCTCAAAGTATAAATTGGACTATCCCTATTCTGCATAAATTAGCATAATGGTCACAATAATTACAATGTTCTATAAGGCCTCTCAGATATGGCTTGGCCTACCCTCAACCACTTCTTAGAAATCTCAACCCTCACAGGTCTGGTTTGGCCTGATAGTAGGTTACAGTGGGGGAGTATATGGGAGAGATTCTAAAGTCCTTATAATAATGGCTACCATATGCCCAACCCTGTACTGAATTGTTTACTTACAGAATTTTTAATCTCAAGCCACACTCCCCTGCAAAGAAGGCATTAATATACCCATTCTACAGATGAAGAAGTATAGATGTGATGTCGCTTAGCTATTGACTGGAACTTGGACTCAACCCTAGGCCTCTGTCACTTCAGGGTGGACCCTGTATCTAATCTATCTCTGTTGTGCTACTTAATGCCCAACAAATATGCTGCCTCAAATTATAGAATCAATGACTATTTGAACCAGAATTTGAACCCAGAACTCCAAAGCCTGGGCTCTTTTAATGCTACTGATATAACTCTTCCTCTTCTACCAGGAAGTCACAAAAATTATGCTGGTTGTGGAGAAGAAATTTTAGGTGTCCTGATAAGTGACAATCAACCCTGGTATCGTAAGCTCATGTTGAACTTTCATAAAATAATCATATGTAGGCCCCTTTTCGGGGATTCTGTTTGAATTGGACTGTGTTAGAACAGGGGGTCCAGATACATTTTTTAAATGTGCTCCAAGTGATTCTAACTTATATCCAGAATTGAGAAGCTGTTTTCGTTTGGTTGGAAGGTGCTTAATTCAAGTTGAGACGATCCTCATGGGCTGTTTCTCCATTTTTAAGCCCACTGGCCGGGCCAGGTGAGCAGGCAGCCTCAGCACCTGGTTAACTAGAGTCTGATGGAGAGTCTACATCACTTCTTGGATGGTACACTTGGACAAAGGAACACTTTGAGAACCAAATATGATAAATAGGGTTTCTAGAGACTATTTGGTTACACAGAATCATTTGAACAATAGTTTCAGATCTCTTCCAAAAATTCATTTTATGCTGAGCAGCTTCTGAGGAAATGTAATCAACATCTCTCTTCCTACCATCCTCCAGCAGTTTCTTATCAGGTAGATGAATGGCTCCTGAAGGTTGAGGCTCTATTCATCCCTAGGGGCAACTTTGAAAGTTTAGATAAGATCTGCAGGGAGTTTGAGGGGAAAGATGAGGAATTAAGGATAAGGCTTGGGTAGAAGAAGGAGACATTAATAATCTCTCTCATTTTCCTATTCCTCTGAGCTGCCCTTGTACAGAATTGAGATGATCCATCAGCAGGTTAAACTGGGAGTTAAAATATACTACTTTTCATTTTAAGGAGGAATAGTAGTTCCATTGTTTAGTCTGTAAATCTTACCCTGTAGTGCAAAGATCACCTCGACAATGGGCCACTTCCTCCTCTTTACTATCATCACATGATCCCTGAGTACAGCCTCAAAATAATTGGAGTCAAAGTTTACTCCCTTTATAATGGTAGAGCTGTATGATTAAAAACCTGAACTCTGGAGCTTGATTCTTTAGCAGATTAGATTCTTTAGATTCTGAGAATCTGCTCCTTACTGATGGAATACTTAGGCAAGTTACTTTGCCTGTTTCTCTATCTATAAAATGGGTACTCTAATTTATGTGGATTAAAATAATATGTCTGAGTACTTATAATAATTCCTGGTACTTAGTAAATATTATATAAATATTTCTCTTAAGGGGCGCCTGCGTGGCTCAGTGAGTTAAAGCCTCTGCCTTCCACTCAGATCATGATCCCAGAGTGCTGGGATCGAGCCCCACATGGGGCTCTCTGCTCAGCAGGGAGCCTGCTTCCTCCTCTCTCTCTGCCTGCCTCTCTGCCTGCTTGTGATCTGTCAAATAAATAAATAAAATCTTTAAAAAAAATTTATCATAAAATATTATAAAATGCAGCCTACAACCAAGTGGATTAACTGCTAGTTTGTCAAACTTCCATGAAAAATCTAGGAGAACACTCAGTCTTTGAGTGTGGTGGTATTCCCTATCTTATATACATTTTAGTATGGGCTAGAGAGTAGAGAAGAGTTCTCTATAATATTCTTGTCATCTTTCAGTTCATTTAAAAGCCTGGGTTATTAGCTGTGGGCTTCTGGGGACTCCGGGTAGCATCACTAATAACAGTAGAGACCCCTAACATCCCTTCTTGGGCACTAGTTCATCTGCTTCCATGCTTTCTTAATCCTTTCAATTCCTTCGTTTCTCCCAGACTCCAATCCTTAGCCCCCACTAAGGTTCTATCTAATCATCTGCTTAGGCTGGCATAATTTATCATTTATTCATGTCTCTTGCTTCCAACACTATTTAAAGATTGGAAGTTAGATCTTGAGAATGGAGGCAGGAAGACAAGAAGATGCTCTCACCATGGTTTGGTCACAGAATGAGTCTCTGCATGATAATCAGACCTTTCATTCTATCAATATTTAATGCTTGCTGGTGTGTTTTTGTTTTGTTTTGTTTTTAATGCAGCATCATTATAACCTTTTTTCTCTTCCATTTATTTTCTTGGATTGTTATGTGTCAGCTCTTATGGAAGGTATATCTGTTTCACTGTGAAATCATAAATAATAACTGCTATTCATTGAGCACCTCACCATGGGCCACACACAAACCATATTGACACTATATGTACTAAGACCCCTCAAAAGTAAGCAAGCTTTATTATTCTTACTTAGAGTCACAGAAACCTGGGATAGAGGGATTCCTTCATCTATATGAGGCTGATTTTCAAGACCTTAAAAGGTGAATCACTTCAAGAACCACAGGCACCAAAATAATTAAAGACTGCTTTAACCACATTTTAACATTTATTCTTTCAAACATCACTAAAGCATTCATTATCTTTCCCATTTTTTAAATAGGAAAACCAAATTTGAGAGGGTTTAAAGGGCATGGCCTAGGTAACACAGCTAATACAAAACTGGAACCAAAAGCTGGGTCTCCTGACATGAATCCCACATCCTGGCCACTATACCAGTTGTATATACAGCCCACATTTCTTTGTGGCTTTTCTTAGTGCAAAATTAGAGCCTGGCATGCAGTAGATTATCATCATATATTTTTTGAATAGATGAATGAGAAAGTGAAGGCTGTCTTTAGTCCCTTCTTCACCTCTTTTCCATGCCCCCCCAGATGGCTAATCTTAGTTGATACTTAGCAATTTCCTACCCAACTCTCAGGCAGTTTCCTGATCCCTGTTCCCACTAAGAACTTAGCCATCTTTTATCCCATTCTTTCTCATTTATTAAGAACATAATCTATAAGACCAGTTAACAGTTATTACATATGTACTATGCTTTAGGTTCTTAATTATCATATTAAATCCTTATAGCAAATGTTAAGGTTTAGGATTATTTACATTTACAGGTAAAAAACCAAGACCTTAAAAGTTACATGGCTTACAGAGCTAGAAAGTGTGGGATCTGGAATCCTATCCCAGGTTTATCTGACTCCTGAAGTTGAAGGCCATACTTGTTGAACTTCCCTGCCTCCACACAAAGCTGAAAGTGACTTCCAAGAATTTATTTTTTCACTCATTCTTCCCAGAAGACACTTGCATTTTAATAAGGTCTTTCAACACTTTATCCCAACAGTTCTCAAAGTGCAGTTCATGGCCTCTGGGCTCCTTAAGAAACTTTTAAGAGGTCTTCAAAGTCACAACTATTTTCATAATAATGCTAAGATGTCATCTGTCATTCTCACTAAGTTAATGTTTGCACTGATGGTGCAGAAGCAATTGTGGACATAGCTGCTGCCACTTTAGAACAAATCAAGGGAGGATACCCAACTGTCATTGCATACTTCCACACCACACATTCATGGGAAAAACAAAAAGGAAGTTTTCTTAAGATTTTCTGTGATGAAGTTGTATTACTAATTTTATTAAAATCCCAACCCTTGAGTACACATATATTTTTTTAAATTTATTTGTTTATTTGAGAGAGAGAGTGTACATGCATAGGGGAGGCAGAGGGAGAGGAAGAGATTGAAACTTTAGCAGACTCAATGCTGAACACACAGCCCAACACAGGGCTCGATCCCATGAACCTGAGACCATGACCTGAACTGAAACCAAGAGTGAGACACTTAACTGACTGTGCCACTCAGGTGCCTCAAGTACACATATTTTTAAAATTTTCTGTGACAAAATGAGAAGCACACATAAAACATTTTTGAAGTATACCAAATTCTGAAGAAAAAGCATTTACGAGATATTTTTTTGAACTGTGAACTAAACCAGCCACTTTTGCCATGGAACACCATCTTTTCTTGAAAAATTGACTGACAAACTGGTTATTCAGACTTGAGTATCTGGCAGACATTTTCTCAAAAATGAACAAAGTGAGTCTGTCATTTCAAGGAAAACAGCTGATGCTATCTGATTTCAATGATCAAATTTGAGCTTTCAGTGAAAATTAGAACTTAAAAGAAAATTTACCTGCCACCATGAGCTTGACAAGTTTCCAATACTTAAATAGTTTTCTCATAAGATCAGGGGTGGTATTAATAGATGTGAGATTTTTTATATTGTATAGTGGAATGTATCAACATTTGGAAGATCTGCATAACTCAGTGAATCGATATTTCCTAAATGATTAATGTATGATATTACAGAACCATGCATGGATAAAAGATCCATTCAAAGTGCAGGACAGATGAGTGGACTTTAATGTAATAGAGTATGAAAAGTTCATTGATATGGGGTCAGGTTCCATACTACAACTAACCTGTTTTGGTGTACTAAAAAATCACCACAGTTATCTAAAAAGTCTGTTGAAATACTCCTCCCTTGCCTAATTACATACTGTGTGAGGTGGGATTTTCTTCATAACCTTCAACCCAAATAACATATCACAACAGATTGAAAGCAGAAGCAGATCTTAGAATCCAGCTGCCTTCTATTAAGCTGCCTTCTATTATTTTTTATTTAGAAAATATTTATTTTTTCAGAAAAATATTATGTTAATATATGATGATATATTGTTATTTTAAAAGGAATTAATGAATTGAAATTTTAAAATTTTCTCAGTTTCAATTTCCAATATAGTAAATATTGAAAGGCATGATTCACACAAACAAAAGCTCTTTGGAATCCTCCATTATTTTTAAGAGTATAAATGAGATTTGAGACCAAAATGTTTGCAAACCACTGCTTTAATGCAAGGAAGTGATAATTTGGGTATTAATGATAAACCAGTGGAGGGGCATTGAGCAAGAGGACTTTTTACCCTCTCTCTAAAAACCAAATATACAATCCATGCATATTCCTCTGAGAAAACTTGCTCCCAGGAAACCCCCAATCAAGACTTGGGTTGCATGCTCTCCTTACATTACCATTTCACAGTGCCAATTAAATCTTTGCTCAGGCAAAAGCTCAGCATGGCATGCATTTAATTCAGATTTTTTCATGGATCATGACCTTTCAACTATAGAAGTCAACAAAGGGAGGGGACTTCTATATAGTACCACTGGGAGGGTATATTTCACCCCCAATGTGAATCTTAGTCTGAGAACATTTCTTGGCAGGTTCTAAGAGTCTGTATCTAATTAATCACCTCTTCAGACACTCGAGTGGACAGCCCTTGGGGCAGGAAGGGAGAGGCCTGGGAGGCAAAGCAGAATAAACATCTTAATCTAAGTCAAGACTGAGGCCAGCTGTCCAGGCTGTCTTGTGGCCACGACTCACAGTGCTGCTGCCTATGGCTGCCTCTACTTTATCCCTTGAAAGTGCCTCCTTCCTTCTCCTTCCCACGCAAGCAGCCAGTCCAGTGTATAAATTTGTGGGTTGGACTCTAATTGCTAGCTGTGCTGGGAAGCCTGCCTCCCTGTAATTCAGCCTTGACACAAATAGCTAGAAAGTTCACTTGCAAAGCCACAACTCCCACAGCAAGGCCCTTGGAGGTTCCCTTCTAGAGAGAGGACTTCTATTGCATTCAGGTCAATAGCTAGTTACCAAGCACCTATTTGGTACTTAGCACACCCTGTGAAAAATTAATCTGAAAAACAGGGATGCCTGGGTGGCTCAGTTGGTTAAGCGGCTGCCTTCGGCTCAGGTCATGATCCCAGCATCCTGGGATCAAGTCCCACATCCGGCTCCTTGCTCGGCAGGGAGCCTGCTTCTCCCTCTGCCTCTGCCTGCCACTCTGTCTGCCTGTGCTCGCTCGCTTGCTCGCTCTCTCCCTCTCTCTCTGACAAATAAATAAATTAAAAAAAAAATTTTTTTAAATAACTATATCTTCAAAAAAAATAATCTGAAAAACAAATTTGACAGAATCATAAAGGCGTGGAGTTTCTAGGTATATCATCATAGCTCTACCCTCACACAGGGCCCACCAGCCTTTATTTGGACCACTTCAGTGATGAAGACCTAGCTGCCTCTTCAAGCATTTTTAGAGAGCTTTAGTTGGTAGAAAATTCTTTCTGCTTCTCTAGGAGAGGCACCATAGCACAGTGGTTAAGCCACATAGACCTGGGTTTTAATCCCACCTCAGTCACTTATGATCTTGAGCAAGTTGCTTTATCTATCTATGCCTCAGTGTCCTTATCTATAAGAAGGGAATAATAATACTCATCACACACCATTGTTGTGTTAAACTATACTTGTGAAATATACTGCCCAGGTCCTGGTACAAGTTAAGTGCTTATTAAGCCGGTTCCGTCATGTAATCACGTTTGACCTTTAGCAAAGTTGTTCATTCAGACTCTAACTGAAATAATACCTATAACCTAGGGTTGTTAGGATGCATCTCTGATTAGAAACTTACTAGTTTTAGGACATTGGGCAAGTTATTTTAATCTTTTAAGCTAGAAATGTCTTTATCTGTAAATAGCAGTAGCAGTGCTTGCTACCTAAAGGAGTTTTGTGAGAAATAAAGTATATTAAGATACATATTAACTCTGTGCTTGGTAAACAGTAGACTTCATTAACATTCACTCTATCCATTTGTCCTGAGAGATGTCTCCCTCCCATGGTCTTTTGCCCACTATTTGGATCTACACAGACTAAGTCAAATCTTTCTTCCAGGGCGCCTGGGTGGCTCAGTGGGTTAAGCCTCTGCCTTCTGCTCAGGTCATGATCCCAGAGTCCTGGGATCGAGCCCCGCATTGGGCTCTCGGCTCGGCAGGGAGCCTGCTTCCTCCTCTCTCTCTGCCTGCCTCTCTGCCTACTTGTGATCTCTCTCTGTCAAATAAATAAATAAAATCTTAAAAAGAATCTTTCTTCCAGTTGGATCCTTCATTCTAATGTTTTGCAGGTGTGTTCTTTCCTCTGGTGTATACTTCTCCAGTATCTCCAGTATTTCTTGCTTTTTACCATCCTGGGAATGTTTCCCAGATGACCTTTAGTTTGTCAAGTTTTTTTTCAAAATATGGTGTTTGGATTTAAATGTGAAATTCCAGGTGAAGACTGACCAGCCCAGAACAGTTTGAAACCATTGTCTTCATTGTGTATGATGCTGAATTTCTTTGAATGCAACCAAAGGTTAAGTGGTCGGTTTATCATATTACTGATTCATATTGAACTTGTAGTCAACTTAAATCATAGAGTTGTTTTCATATTTAACTGCTGTTAAACCATGTCTCTCCTGTACCATACTCATTAAGTTTAATTTAAAAAGTAAAAAAAACATGGAACACTTCACTAATTTATGTGTCATTCTTGCACAGGAGCCATGCTAACCTTCTCTCTTTCATTCCAGTATCAGTATATGTGCTGTTGAAGTATGTTTAATTTTTAAATCATAAATACAGGATTTTTTTCTTCATCTCTGATAAAACTGGTTTCATTATTTTGACTCATTCTTCTTACCATTTCTTTTAAAATAAGTCCGGATTTTGATATCCAGCATATTACCTACTTACTGCATTCTCAGTTTACAAATTTAATCAGAATGTCCTTTATTTAATTTAATTAAATTGTTGGATAGGCCAAGTCAGAGCTCTGTAGGATGAAAGAGTGCACCCCACCCCCAACCAGGTGGATTTTGATCAACATTATGAAGGTCTAATCAGTTAAGTGCCTAGAAACTGTCTGTATTGTAATACTATCCAGGTCTCAGTTCTTTTGCATTTTATATACTCCATGCTTGCAAAATGATTAAATGAAGTTATCCCCCTCCTCTGTGGCACAGGGGAAAACATATAGCTGAGAACAGGGATTCAAATCTTTGTTCTTTAACACACTTGTTGGATGTCATGTGAAAAACTACTTAAACTTACCCTTGATTTTCCCATATGCAAAAAAGACAACACTATTACATTCCTCACCTTTTATCATTACAACACTATTACATTCCCACCATTTATCACCTTAAGAATGGTGATAATTAGAATAAATCCTCCAAAAAGTGCAGATATTGCTTATTTCAGTAACTGGACTGGAATACAGATTATCTTTGCATATGTTTTAAATATACAGTTAAAGAAAAGATGTTCAATGAAGTAAAGTAGCACCAAAATTCAAACTCGCATCTGTTTTGCTCAAAAATACATTATCTTTCCACAATGCTATGGTACCTGAGAATTATCTGTATAAAGTGCTTTGTATTATAAAATCTCAGATTGATATGAATTCTTATCATAATTCAGCTTACCATTTAGAAAAGACAGGTTCATTTAGCATAATTTGTCCTCCATGAATGAAAGTGGCCTCTGATAATTACAAATTCACCCTTTTTTATACTCAAAAAACACATTTTAATAATTTTTTGCTAGTTTTTTTTTCTTTTTACTTTAGACACAATAAGTTTATAAATTATAGAATCATCCCTTCTTTCTTAGAAAAACTGAAAATATTTAACCTTCTCAGGTTTCTGGTACTTCTCACATGGAGAAATATGCCATGTTATTTTGTGTGGGTTTTTGTTTTTCCTATAAAATGGTTACATGTAAATGTGGGAAACTACATAATAGGTAAAGAGTTACATAAAATGTGGTAAGGTATTAAAATGAATAACAGAAATCAAGAATTGTTCTAGAGGGTCAAGAAAGTGATTAAGTGTGAGCTGCAGATATCAGCAAAGACCTCATGGTATGGTCTGTAATTCTAGATTCCAAAAGATCAGTCCTTGATTTTTTGAATTTTCCATAATGAAGCAAGGGAGCATTGATTGTGTTCCTTGAAGATTCCAGGATTCTGTTTTCACTGTCCTGTGCTTACTTGGGCTCCTTCTATTTGCACTGGTACCCAGTAGCAGTGCCAACTGTCAGAGCTGACTGGTTCACTCCTGTTGACCTGTGGTCCATGAACCCAGATACACTTTGCTGAGAGAATCATCAGAAGAGCATGGGTGGAGACCTGTGTTGACTGAAAAGCAGAGGGAGTAGTTATTGCCCAGAATTCTTGAAAAAACAGAGCAACAACAAACCCAGGCACTTTTGCCCAAAGTCTGTAAGTTTTTAACTTATTTATGTTACAAACATATATTCAACACTTGCTCTATACTGGGCACTGGACTAAATGTTGGGAATAAAAAGTCAAACTAAACATATCCTTTGAAGTTTCTCATAGAAAATGAAAACTTAACTTCTTAGCTGAATTTTGAGGAGCCACCTGCTATTAGTTGGATGAAAATGTGAACAGAGTTAAGGTATACAAGAGAGAAGAGACCCCGAATCGCTAAGGAAATGTTGAAAAACAAAAATAAAACTGGTGGCATCTCATTACCTGATTTCAAGCTTTACTACAAAGCTGTGATCACCAAGACAGCATGGTACTGGCATCAAAACAGACACATAGACCAATGGAACAGAGTAGAGAGCCCAGATATGGACCCTCAACTCTATGGTCAAATAATCTT
>PISX010019638.1:0-37636 GCA_004024625.1 Mellivora capensis
AGAGACTCCTAATCACAGGAAACAAACTCAGGGCTGCTGGAGGGGAGGAGGGGTAGGAGGATGGGGTACCTGGGTGATAGACATTAAGGAGGGCACGTGATGTGATAAGCACTGGGTATTATGTAAGACTGATGAATCACCAACCTCTACCTCCAAAACTAGTAATGCATTACATGTTAATAACTGAATTTAATTTTTTAAAAGATTTTATTTATTTATTTAACAGAGAGAGGGAGAGAGAGATCACAAGTAGGCAGAGAGGCAGGCAGAGAGAGGGGGGAAGCAGTCTCCCTGCTGAGCAGAGAGCCTGATGTGGGGCTCGATCCCAGGACCCTGAGATCATGACCTGAGCCCAAGGCAGAGGCTTAACCCACTGAGCCACCCAGCCGCCCCCTGAATTTAAATTTTAAAAATTCAATAAATATATAAAATGTCAAGGTACAAAAAATGTATTTGAAACCATGTATCTTATAAGGAACCCCTATCTAGAACATATAAAGAAAACTTACAACTGAATATAAAGACAACCCAATTTAAAAAATGAGCAAATGATCTGAATAGACATTTCTCCAAAGATGAAACAGAAATAGCCAATAAGCATATGAAAAGATATTCATCATCACTCGTTAGGGAAATGCAAATAACAGCCACAATGAAAATCTACTTGTTCACATACTAGGAAGATTAGAACCAGTAAGACAGCAAAACAAATGCTGGTGAGAAACTGGAACCATCATACAGTGCTCGATGGAATGTAAAATGGTATATATGCTTTGGAAACTGTCTGGCAGTTTCTGAAAGGTTGAACACAGTCACCATATGACCCAGCAATTCCACTTAGTACACAAATTTCATTGATGGGAGCATTACCAATAATAGATAAAAAGTGGAAACAACCCCAAATGTCCAACAATTGATGACTGAATAAATTATGAGTGAATAAATGAATGAAATAATAACAAATAAATAATGAAACAAATAAATAAATGAAATGAATGAATAAAATATGGCATATCTATAGAATGGACTATTCTTTGGCAACAAAAAGAAATATAATACTGAAATGACCTACTACATGGATGGACCTTGAAAACATTATACTAAGTGTAAGAAGTGAGTCACAAACAGCCAGGTTTATTTGATTCCATTCATATGAAATGTCCAGACTGGCCTAATCTATATACAGGGAAAGCAGATTAATGGTTATGTAGGGTTGGGGAGGATGGGGGAGAAAGGAGGGACTGCTACCGGGTACAAGAGTTTTTTGGGGGGTGAAGAGAATATTCTAAAAGTGACTGTGGTGACGGTTGCATAATTGTAAGTGCACTAAAAAGCACTGAGTAGTACACCTTAATTAGGTGAACTGTATCTCAATAAGGCTGTTATTAAAAAATAAAATCAAGATAAATTTCTATACGCACACACATACACAAAAGATTATAGTGATTTACTTAATTATTTTGTTTATATGTTCTACACTGAAAAACTTGATTCCTAATAACACTATGATTGTCTTACCTATATCTGTATCTACACAAATAAAAATAGTACCTGAATAACATTATTAATATTACCAACATTAGTAAAAGCAAGGTAAGATTTTTTTATAGTTCTTTTTATTCCTAAGCTGTAACCCACTAAGACGCATAGTCAAAATACTGTGTTATAAAGCTATTCAACACAGTTCATGAATGTTTAGGTCACACTTTTGTTTCCTTTTAGTTATTTTTAGGGGTCACCTTCCTCCCCATTTCAAGGTAATTTTGTTCTATAATTACATAACATATTTATATGGTTACAATGTGAAAACATGGTATATTTAGATGAGTTGAGCTTCTATTCTTGTCCCCTTCAATCTGTGTTTTTTTCTCTTCTATTGGTAACCATTTTATTTATTTTATGGTATACTCCTTCATCTTAAAACAAATTATAAGCAAACACATAAATGATAGCTTACTATATACAACTGACACTGCTTTTTTTAACATTATATTCTGAAGATCACTGTATATAGAAAAGTATTCATTCTGATGGATATAAAAATGTGAAAAAGCCTTACAAAATATTTCATAGTGATGGTACAGAAGGACACAGTATGATTTTCATTCTGTAGAAAGGAAAACTCACTCCCTTTGCTGCTGTGTAGCACTCTACTATTTGAGCCTGGGCATTCAACGTATAAATTCACTGTAATTTATTCACCCAGTCCACTACTGATAGACACACAGGTTGTATTCAATATTTTGATATTATTGCAAACAGGGATGCTATATTTATACTTCTGTCAGTTTATCTCTGGGATAATTTTCTAGAAGTTAGAATGCTGAGTCAAAGGGCAAACCCATGGGTAACTGTCCCCAGTACTATCAAATTCCTGTCCATGGAAGTTGTTACACTTTGCATTCCCACAAGCCGTGTATGAGAGTACCCATTTCCCTACAGCTCAATCAATAAAAAAATGTTATGGAACCTTTGGATTTTTGCCAATGTAATAGGAGAAGAATAGTGTCTCAGTATAATTTTAATACGAGTTTCTCTTACTATAAGAGAAGTTAAACTGAACATTCTTTTATATGTTTAAGAGGCATATGCATTTGTTTTTCTGCAGGTATCTAGTTTCTACAGAGTTGGTGGTCTTCCTTCTCTTTTAAAAGTTGTTTATACATCAGGGATAATAGTATGCAGCAAATATTTTTTCCAATTTTTCTTTTTCTTTTTTATTTTTACCTTGTTTGTAGTTATTTTTCTCCCCAAAGTTTTTCTTTTAATGTAAATGTAAATAATCAAATTTATCAATCCTTTCCCATATTTTGGATTTTGAGTTCTAGTTAGGAAAAATTTCACCATTTCCAGGGGACCTGTATTTTCTTCTATTATTTTATATGGATTCACTTTTTTTGATTCATTAGAAATTTGTTTTGGTGTATGGTATGAAGAATGAATAATTTTTGACTTACACTAATATATTTGAGTAAGCCTACTAGGTTACTGGCTTTATAGTCTATGCATATGTATTTATTCACCGATTCAGTGTACTGAAAAACATCACGCATTGCCAGAGAATTTTATATTCTATGTTAGAAAATAAAAAGTTCCACTTTCACAGAATGAAATCATACCATGATCTACTGCTATTAAATACTCTGAGAGGCTTTTGCATTTGTGCAACTACTGGAATAAACTACGTACTTTCTTACTGGTTGAGCAAAGTAAGATAAAATTAAACCAAAAATAACCAATTCCTGGATTAAAGGCATTTATTAATTAAAATGAAGGTTAAAAGGTGAAAATTAAGATTAAATGAGAGTTTTACACAGGGTAAGTGCTCATATCTTTTTTCTTTTTAAAGTGGGCTTCATGCCTAGCGTGGAGCCCAATGTGGGGCTAGGCTTGAACTCAAAACCCTGAGATCAAGACTGGAGCCAAGATCAAGAGTCACCGGCAGCCTCAATATCTTTGTAACTGGTATTTGATCAGTGTGATTCTGTGGGTAGTTTGGTTGCTTTGGAAACGAGGTTCAATTTTGAAAATGCATTAGGAATTTCACCTTCCATTATTAATATTATCAATTTTAACATTAATCTGTTCTCATACTGACATTATGTGATAAATGTATACTGGTATCTTCGTGAAAAAATTAAATGGCGGAATCAGTAGCAAAATCAGAACTTAAAACCAAAGCTTGTTTTGTACCCGGGTGGAAAATAGATAATGCTGCAAATAACTTAAGATTGATATTATTTAAATTCATTTCTGTTATGTAGTAAGTTCTGAAGAAATTTTCTGAAACAATCACAGTTTCTAGAAGAGAAAAATAAAGCAGATTTTAAATGTCAGGGCTCTGGGACGAAAAAGTCTCACTCTTCTACTTTAACTGCTCAAGCATATAAGGATTCGTTATTCAATGAATGGCCTCTACTAGAATTTACAATAAAGAGACTAAGGAAAGCAACATATAACATCAATTAATAATCTACAGTCTCTTTAAGCAAACTTTTTAATTTCAACTGAATCACAAGAACAAAAACCCAGACCTCAACTTTCACATTTTCAATCTCTCTCTACTTCAGGTAGTGATGTCTAATGAGCTGGGAGATAATCAGAAAAGAGGCAGAAAGAGAGACAGCAAAAGTCCCGGATGACATTTGGTTCACGAGTGGCTACTGAAAAACTTCATTTTATAGATGAAGAAGTTACTGCTCAGAGTTTGTGACCTGGACAAAGTTGCATAGCTTGGTTAAATGCCAAAGCCAAACCAGGATTTCAGGTCTTTGACTCTGAGTCATATGCTTTTTCCAGTTTGCCATTCGACAAGTCAGATTAGATAATTGGGGAAAAAAGTGAAACTGGTTCAATGTAAATATGTATTCTATGTTACCTTAGAAGTTAAACCCAGTTTTAAACATTCAATTCCATTCTTTTCCATTATTTAAATTATTGAGAAATCTCAATATGAAAATCCAATTGTTTTTACCCTCGCCTAATATATTCTTTTTCTCTCTATTTAATCTTTGGAAGTAAATACTTTTCTAATGGAAAACATTAACTTACTGAATATAAAACTCTTCATCGAAACAAAATTCCATACACATTACTTATAGATAGGAGACTAAAAGGATAATTCTACTACAGGATCACCCTAAATATACTGAGCATTTAATAATCATATTTAATTAATTTATACCATTTCAGATAGGAAAACTGAAGCTAAGGTCTAATTCCAGTCTAAAACATACTGAGTACTTACTATGGATCAGATACTGGTACTAGAGTCAAAAGATAAATTACCAAATCAAAGTCAAAACATGTATTTCAAACCTTTGGGACTAAACGTTTTAAGCCACACTCCTGATTGAAAGAAGTAAAACTCAGTGGACTCCTATGTAAGTATTCAATATTTTTGATGAAAATAAGACTTTGACAAGTGTTTCTAAAATACAATATAAAGATTTAAATAAAAAAATTCTTCTGAAGTTTCTGAAATTACTGAAAACACTATTAAGTTATAGTCACAGATGCTAAGTCCAGTTTTATGACTTCTCAATGGTAAGATCATCTTATTTCAATAATATACATTTATAATATTCCAAAATACATTTAGAGATAGAACCTAGATCCCAAATTACTTGTCTGAAATGAAAACTGTCCCAAATCTATCTAAGATTTCTTTCTTTCCTAAGTTTGGGAGATTGCTCATGGGAAAGGACACATGTACCTTTCCATTACAGCCAGGCACTCCTTTCTCCAGGTAAATCGACTCCCTCGTCGTAGTCGGAAGGTGCCAGATGTGGCAGAGACTGGTGGAGGTGTTTGTCTCCACTCTGGGTCCTCTATTGGAATGGGGGCTGGTCTCATACTTAGTGTAGCCCCTGAAATAAACAAGACATTTTTAGCAAATATCTTGCAATTTACTAAAATCAATGACAAATATAATCATGAACAACAATAAATTTTTGTCCTTCCATTGGAAATTGCAAGCCAAATACATTTGATATTTACATAAAAAAAACAAAGTTCCCTGGGCCTCTCACAGTGCCTGCCCCATGCCAATGCAAACTGTTGCCTTGAAACCATTGCCTACTCTCTATGCCACAGGCTACGGGTACTGAAGCAGTTTGCAGTTTGGGGGAAAAATAATTTGATCCAAACAAAAATCCAAAGGGACAAAAACTTTTCCTTAAAAAGTTTATCATTAATTACTTTAAAATATCCTTTTTTTTGGGGGGGGGTCACTTGTCTTTTATCTTTGTTTATGTCATCTTTTGAAACTAAGCCCAAAATCTATCTCTTCAGGGAAAAAGGGAAATATGGTCTTTGGACCAATGACAACTTAATCAGAGTATCTTCTGAAAAATCTTTCTTGAAATTTCTATCTGACAGTTTTAACTCTTTTGAACAATATATACTATATGATCAGAACTTTTCATTACCATTCAAAGGACTCTTCTTATTAAGAAAATGGAGCCCTTAAAGAACATATACAGGTAGGAGATGAATTTAAAATAACCCTAATTGTTGTAAACCCTCAAAGAAAAAAAGTCAAATATAGCATCAAAGACAGTAAGTAGTATTTGACATTATTTTAGTCTACTAGTTAACTAAAGTCAGATCTCCATAGGTCTACTATGTGTTAAAGCTATACTGTTTTCTGTTACCTCCTGAATGTAATAAAAGCAATGGGGAGAAATGTAATTAGGATATTTTATTAATTTAGACTAGCCTTTTCTCAAACAATGAACTGCTGACGATACATGTATTTATTAGTTCACCATTTATCAACCCCCCCCCCCTTTTTTTTTGGCTTGCTCTAGGTTAGAAGCTAGGGGAAAAAAACCCAAAAAACAAAAAAACAAAAAACCCAACATTGTCTCTGACCTCTGTAGACTTATTTCAAAGTATTTAAATATAACTTGGTATGTGTTCACAGACTTCAGTCCCTGGATTTCCCACTGTTCCTTCATTCTGTATATTGTTAAATTCATCTTCCCAAAGCATAATTATGATCATAGCATTCCACTGACCAAAAGCCTTGAAAAAGTTCCCACAGCCTATGGAATAAAATACAAACTCTTAACATTGACCTAAAAAGACAGGTTAGAAATTGTTAGAATTATGTGGAATAATGCACTTATTAATAAATATGTATTTATTTCTTCATAACAAGAATAATACCTTATTTATTGTGCCTTGTAATTAATACCTTGGGTAGTATTTCTACCTTACTACATATAGATCTCTTTGTAGATCCCCCCTAATAGCTACATATTTATAATCTATTATATAGAGGCCCAATATTTTAACAAATCCGGATTTTCCTCTCCAAACCTGTTGTCTTACAGCCCTTTCCATCTGAGTAAATGGCATCTCTATTCTTCAAATTGCTTGATTCAAAATTCTCAGATTTACCTTTGACCTATTTCTCCTACATAACATATATCTAGACCAAAGCAAACCCTGTTAATTTTATCTTCTAAGTATATCCAGAATCAGGTCCGTTTGTATTACTTCACTTAGCTTTAGAATAAGCCAGCATCAACTCTGTAAAGCTTAACTTCCTGGAAAGGTTCCAAACATGGCCCTTCATAATAAGTCACACCTCCTGGTAAACATGCTCTTGAATTCTAACCTGGTCCTATGACATGTTTTGACAACAGAAAATGGAAAGAGTTTGAGGCTAGATCATAAGACCCTTTGCAGCTTCTAACTAGATCTTCTGTAATGCTGGTTCTGGGAGAAGCCAGTTGCCATATAAGAAGTATGACTAACCTGAGACTACAATACTGTAAGGAAGCCCATGTTAGCCACATGGGGTGAAAGATGCCCAGCCAACCCCCAGGTGCCAAAGTTGAGGGGGGAAAAGCCATTCTGGGTATTCTGTTCATAGCAGAGACCATGTAGAAAACTGTATAACCCAGCAGATGGAGAAATAAGGCCCTAGGCATACACTACCAATATAGCCATGTGGTAGTTAGCCCCCAAGATGGTTCCAAAGGATCCCTGCCCCCTGGTATTCACCCTGTTGTGTAGTTTCTGGTGTAGTATCCTGGTATATAGCATTAGTGTGTGTGACCAATAACATATGGAAGAAGTGATGATATGTCATTTTTGCCATTAGATTACAGACTATACCATGGTGTCTGTTCTAGATCCTCTATCTCTTAGATCACTTGCTCAGGGGAAAAACAGCTGGCAAGTTGTAAGGACACTCAGGGAGTCCATGTGAGAGAACCTGAAATCCCTAGCAACAGGCAGGAAGGAAACTGGGGCCTGCCAACACTCAATGGTAGCGGTCAGTGGCAGATTGTCCAGGGGCTCACAGCTCGACTACAACCTTATGAGAACTCTGAGCAGAACCATCTCAGCTAAGCCACTCCTGGATTCGCTACCCACAGAAATTGTGAGATAATAAATGTTTGCTGTTTTTAGCCGCTCAGTGTAGGGTAATGTGTTGTACATCATATAAAACAAATATGAGATATTATAACCATCTCCAGTTTATTTCTCCACATTCCCCAACATACTGAGTACTATGAGTGTTATTATTCACATTTATAAATTTGGCAGGCAAAAAAATTTCCTTTAATATAGAGATTTCACCATTGGTAAAATAGCATCTTTTGTTTACTGAACTTTATATATCTTTTCTCGTGAATTTGTATCTTTTGTCTTTTGAGTTATTTATCTTACTGGTGTGTTGAAACAATACCAATTGTGCTAGCCACACAGATTGCAACTTTTTTTCCAGTTTGTCTTTTTATTTATGGTGCGCTTTCTGATCTTAAATTTTATGTAGGCACATTTGTCACCGTCTTGTTTTGTGGTCAATATGCTTTGTATCATTCAGAATATTTTTATAGTTTTCTTATTGTTTAAACCCTTAATAGATACATGATTTCCTATTGTGTATGATGTAAAGTAAATATTTAACTTCTTAATTATTAACTTTTTCCTCAAATGGACAAGTATATCATCACACAATGCTTTAGAGATTCATGGCTTAAATGTATGGCAGACTATGGCCAGCTGCCATAGTTTAAATAAAGTTTTACCGGAACATAGCCATACTCACTCATTTACATGTTGAATTTATATTAGAGTTTTACATATACATTACATTTGCATCAAAGTTAACAAAGTTTAGGCATAAGAAGAAAATAGAGGGTTGGGGGATTTCAAAGTCTTTGTTTTGGGACTTCTCTAAATGCAAGCAGGAATTTCAGCATAATAAGGGCTCTGGAATCTACCTAAGTTACATTATATAAATTTTGCTCAATAGTGATGATAAGAGGTCCAAAGCAGAGCCAAGAAGATATCACTGCTGAACAAGACAGAGGTAAAAACAGATTGGGTAAGGCAGTAGTTCTCCTCATCCAAAGCCTGGCTTCTGGTAAAAGGATATTTTTAGGGCTTCAGTGGGTGAAGGATAGGGAATAGGTGAGTAAATTATAATTAGTAGGCTACACTATAACTGTGGCATCTTTTCTTAGTTAAGGGATAAATAGGTATAAATAAAACAAAGAATACAAAGAATCTTAATCATGGTAATGGAATTTATTGGTCATGTAACTATTCTTTATAATATTCTGTATTATACAATTTTTCTATACAAAGAAAATTTAGGTGAAATAAATTACTTTAAAATACTTCAAAAGAAATCAAGGAAATTTATGCACAGATGGGTGGAAACTCAGTTAATTTCAAACTTGTAAACATACTGAATTTGAAACATAATATTATCAAAATATTACTTATGAGGGTTTTTTTCCCCTTGCTCCTTTTTCTTTTTCAATGTAGCAGTATTTAAAAATAGCACAGGCAGCATTCTGGAAACACTCCAATAAACACAGATTTGTTCTAGAAACCTTAGTTAATCTTGCTCTAGTCAAAGTGGATGGAGAGCAATGAATAATCCAAGAATGGGTTCAAAATTATAGACTCTGACAGAAAAATACAAAGATACTAGAATACAGAAACAATGTAACTTTAAACCCCTCTGAAATAAAATATGGGATTTCTGGATTGACTATGAAGAACCCACATTTTGTTTTTCCTTACAGGAATTTTCCTTCCAGAAACATTTGTTTTCCCATCCTGTATCTGGGCTCTCATTAAGAACAAAATTTTGCACATTAATCCAGCAACTCTAAACCCAAGAGGAAAAAAGTCTTTTCCTAATTTGCTGATAGATTTCTAATTTTGACAAATGTTCTCTTTGCATATACGATAATTTTCTTATGAGGTTTACTTCCGAGTGAGCCTTTGCCAGTCAACTAATAGAATATGACTACAAGCATGTCATTACTATCCTGTTCACAGAAACTAGCTTCTCCAAAAGTAATTTTTCATCATCCCCTATGTCACACACATAATTTCCCTGAGGTTCTGACACTCAGCAATAGTGAAGGGAGGAGGCATTACTTCTGATCTCCAAATTTACTTCATGTGCTTGCTGTATGAGCCTCCTGGAAAACTTTATTTGTTTAATTTAGAAATAGGCAGAATCAGTGCCATGAGCCAAGAGGAACTCAGAAAATCTTGTCTGCTATAGCAATGTTTAAATGAGACAAGGGAAAAGACTGCTGAGCTTAATTTGATTAAATAAAGGGGTTTCTGATGTCAACCATGCTGAATTTAGTACCCATTTCTTTTAAAAAATGGGTGTTTTCTTGTAAATGTTTTCATAAGAAACAAGGTAAAATGTATCTGATCAGTTTCCATCAGTCTATTTTATTCATACTCCTTGGCAGGCTTTAGGGTATGCTGGGAAATTCTAATGATGAGTCTGTTTATCAGAGAACTACAATGTATCTATTGGATTATCAGTAAAAATAACCTAAATACCACTCTATTATTTTTCTTGCTGAGTTCACTTAAAGAGAGACGCCCCCCGCCAAAAAAAAATCCTGCATCCAAATGGATCCAGAGTGAAGAGGTTGAGAAACAGAAGAACTTCAATGATGATATACAGAGAGAAATGCACTGAGCCCAAGAATAGAGATAGAGAATGTAGAAACATATTTTATTTGCTTTCTAAATGCTTACATTTAGAGAAAAGAAAAAAAGTACTTCTTTGTTTTGTGATTTTCCTTAATTTTGCATTCCCCCCCCCCAGAATATAGCAATGGGACAGTACCATTTACATTTATTCCAATGAGCAAGTAAAATTTGTGAAATAAAATCACTTCCTATCAATAAGGAGGTCTGGACCACGTGAACCTAGGTTCTTCAGTTTTTTGATATCTTGAAAGCTGTTAACAAAGCAGATTAATTTCATTTCTGCCTCTCTCTCTCATTCCTTCCCTTCCTTCTTACCCTTCTTCCTCCCTCCCTCCTTTTCATGAAACTTTATATGTACCTTTTGAATACATAGTGGAAGTACAAAATTCATAAAGACACAAAAGGTTATACAGTTAACAATCTCCCTGCCATCCTGTATTTCCAGTCTCTCAAAGCCTCTACAGAGCCTTCCTTAGCTCCAGATAGTCTGCTAGAGATGTTCTATGTTTACATGAGCATATACATGTATGTGTTCCTTCTATGAAAATGACAGTATATTGTATTTATTGTTTTGCACCTTACTTTATTCCCTTATGAATTTGATATTATTATATATAAATTCAATTCATATAAAACCCTCCTTTAAAAAAATAACTATATAGCCTCCATACTATTCCATTGTACAGACGTATCATTTATTTAACTGGTTTGTGACTGAGGGACATTAGGCAGATTCCAATCACTTTTGCACTGAACTGCAAGGAAGATTCTCATGTATTATAAGCACCTAATGACCAGATAGTATATAAGCTATTTTTAGGTGCTAACATAATTTTAGTTCATCAAGATGATCCAAACAGAAGAGTAGTTTCAAAGTGTCCATGGAGAAGCAACAATACAATTCTTTACCTAAAATCAAAGGTTATTTTATTTTTAAAAATTTTATTTATTTATTTGACAGAGAGCAAGAGAGGGAGAGAGAACACAAGCAGGCGGGAGACAGAGGGAGAGGGAGAGGCAGACTCCCTGCCAAGCAGGAGCCTGACATGGGGCTCGATCCCAGGACCTTGGGATCATGACTTGAGCCGAAGGCAGAGGCTCAACCAACTGAGCCACCCAGGCACCCCTCAAAGTTTATTTTAAGGTCAACAAAGCCTCACTTAGAAAGAATTTATCAAATTAGGTCTTACAATAAAGGTAAAAATGCAAAGAATAACTTCTAAACATTAAATTTTAGTCGCTAATATCTGATTACTGTTGATGCTATGAAAACTACCAACTGACAATTACAAATTATCCTCTTCTCTTCAGCTAACTTTAAATTCTGTCCTACAGAAGCCCTATGGACTTGGTTTTCAAATGAAAAACAGAAAGTCCTTTAAAAAAAGATAATCAGCAAAACAACTTCACTGAAAACCAAATGCATATAGTTGGGGGAACTTACTCTCTTTCATTTATTTTTAAGTAAACTGTACACCCAACATGGGGCTTGAACTCACAACCCCAGCTCAAGAGTCACATGCTCCACCAGCTGAGCCAGGCCAGGTATTCCTAGGGGGAACTTATTCTTAAAAGGAAGTACTATCTCCTTAAAGAAAGCAACTCCTCATCAACAGGTGGATGAATGCTGTTAGTCCTTTCCCATTTTCCTGTTTCAATGCCCTAGTTCCACCTTCCATCAGTTTCCTGATGATGGTTTAGCCTAACTCTGGTTCCAAGACAAACTGAAATAAAAAATAAGATCAAAAACAAATAATTTTTAATAAATTTAGTAATTTTTTAATAAAACAGCTTCAGAAGAACATTGTATCACCCAGAGCTAAAACCTGGATTCTGATAGCAGTATTCTGCAGTTGGCAGTGCTATCAGATCAACTGCAGCGGCCTAAGAGCTGCAACCTTAGTCCCCTTCTGCTTTCTGGTGAATTCATTTTCCTGGTATCCTAGTCCCTGCCTGGGATTGGAGCCCAGCCTTGAAATCCCAGGGGGATGGAAATTTAGCCTCACCAACTTGATTAGATTATATGTCAAGGCACTATTCTAAGTGCTAAATCTGAGAGACAAAAAAAAATCCTTTCTCTTATGGAGGCTGATTGCCTGACACAGTTGGCTAGTTTTTGTCCTTCAAATTCTTCACTGTTTTGCCCTAAACATTTTTGAACATCTTGACAATCCCTTTGGTGCTCCCCCCCATGGCAATCAACTGCTGCAAAGTGACCAGGTTTATGAAAGCCCTAGGTACAGTTCCTTATTTCCCTAGCTAACCCTTTGCTATCAGCTGCTCTATTAAGCAGACCAAGTGCCAAGTTTTTGTTACTCACAATCTGATTTGCTTTGCTGTGTGTGAGTCATGGGAGAAGTGATGTCTCTGGAAAGACTGCTTAGAGCTAAGTTTAAAGTGTTGCTTCAAATATGATTTATCTTAATATTGTCAAATATGGTAGCCACTAGCCACATGTGGCCATTGAGGACCTGAAATTTGGTTGATCAGAAATGTTATGTGCTTCAAGTATAAAATACATACTAGATTTAAAAAATCAGTAGAAAATAAAAGAGGGAGGAAGGAAGGAAGGAAGGAAGGGAAGGAGGGAAAGAGAGAGGGGGGAGAAAAGGTGGTGCCTGGGTGGCTCAGTCGGTTAAGTGTCCAACTCTTGATCTCAGCTCAGGTCTTGATCTTGGGGTTGAGGTCAAGCCCCACATTGGGCTCCACGCTAGGTGTGGAGCCTACTTTAAAAAAAAGAGAAAGAAAGAGGTCTCAATAATTTTTAAAAGTACTGATTAAATGTTGAAGTGTTAATACATATTTGCTAAATAAAATATATTACTAAAATTAATGTTAGCTCTCTTAATTTTTTAAATGTGGCTATTAGATAATTTTTAAATTATGTGTCATTTGCATTATATTTCCACTGAATTGTGCTGCTTTAGAACATTTAGCTAAATGGTAGCAACAAAAGAGTCATTATTTTGAGAGATGTGCTTACATATCTAGCTATCATTAGAAGAATACCTAAAAATGGAAATTATTTGCAGAAAAACTGCTAGCTCATAAATGCTAAAGGAATGCTAAATAAGATCATCATCATTTTGCAATCCCCAATGGAATAACTCATTTAGGTAAGCATCATCAATGGGTGCTAAGACCACTGACAAAAGGTTGCTGTAGAAGAGGATATCCATCCAGGGGCAAAATGATGCCCTACAGATTATCACAAATCGCAAAGACAAGACCTGGTGGTCATTACTTTAACAAATGATCAAACTTAGCATATGATAGTGCTACAACCTGACATTACATGCCTCTTTTGATATATGAGGTAAATGTTACTGACAAAGCATTTTGCCCCAGTGTTTTACTGTGAAAATTTTCAAACACATATACAGCATCAATTAAAGAATTTTATGATGAAAATCTATACTCAAATCATGTAATATTTTACTCACTTACTTTATCACATTATTTATGCATCTCCTTACCCATTTTATTTTGATGCATTTCAAAGTACATTGGAGACCTCATTGCCTGCCCTAAATAATCTATGAAGTGTTCTTGCCAAAAATGGTTAACTTGAATCTACTCTAAACCTAACTTCCAGGTTACAGGAAATACAGGGGCTATAAAGGAAAAAGTTAACTGACACTAAGAGGAAACAGAAAAATCCAGAATATGGGACATCTGTAACATTAGATGATTTAAAAAGTGTATGTTATTAAAAAATAAGTTTGAGTGACTAAATTTAAGAGGTTAAAAAGACATATAACAACAAATTCCAATCCGTCCACCTAAATCAGATACTATTTAATAAAAAAAAATTCTTGTAACAATTAAAGAAATATGAATATAAACTAGATGTTAGATGATATTATGGAATTAGTTTTCTTAGATGTGGTCATGAACTGTGGTTAGGTAGGCGATTACCCTTTTTTCAGGAGATGAATGTTTACATGCATATACATATATACATAGATTTTAAATTTATTCATTTCTTTACTTTCTAGAGATAGGGCAAATATAGCAAAATGTTAACAATTATTGTATCTAAGAAGAGAGTAAACATGTTCACTGTGCTGGTCTTTCAACTCTTCTATACATCTGAAACACTTCAAAACAGAAACTGGGGGGCAGGACAGATTAAAAAAAAAACAATTCGTTGTAGAGAGGCTGATATGGTCTTTTCTGTTTTGTTCTGCCTGGGCCTTTCAGATTAGGAATGTGATCTTTAAAAAAAAAAAATCTTACCCCCCCCACCACACACACACGTTTCTCTAACATTATTTCCACCTCAGAGTCAATGCTATATGCAATAGTCCAACTGCTGATTTAATCTAAAATAAGCAAAGGCTTTAATACTATAGTGTTACAGAAGACAGTTCTCCAATCATAAGGATAAACTTGAGATCAGGCTCATCGCCACCAGTCTGTGCAATGTATAGATTAAGGACAGGCTGCCACACACCTTCAGACTTTATACACCACTTGTAAAAAGTATCCTATAATAGATCTTGCCTATCTGGCAACTTCAGATATAAAGGTTTTATGATTTCATTTCCTTCAGATTTCCTTGAGATTTCATTCTACTTTCCAACTTATTGCTGCTTCCTAAGTTATCAGGGCAGCTTCACCCTAATGTCTAATGTCCAAAGACATGCTCATCACCCAGGTAATTAGAATTAGAAAATGAGGGGCACCTGGGTGGCTCAGTGGGTTAAGCCTCTGCCTTCAGCTCAGGTCATGATCTCAGGGTGCTGGGATCGAGCCACACATCGGGCTCTCTGCTCACCAGGGAGCCTGCTTCCCCCCTCTCTCTGCCTGCCTCTCTGCCTACCTGTGATCTCTGTCTGTCAAATAAATAAATAAATAATCTTAAAAAAAAAAAAGAAAAAGAAAATCATTAGCAGAGGTCACTGGACACAGTACAGAAGTAACTAAATAAAAGTACTGAATTTACATTACTAACTAAAATAATATTTACAAAAAACAAAACAAACAAAACAAAACCAAAAAACCCCACCCAGATGTGGAATCTTATGTGTGTACCTACAGTTGAAAAAAAGAAAACAGCGACTGATAATCACAACCTGTCTTTCAAACTATCGTTAGAAAGAGCATATAACCTGCAAACAAAGAGGTGCTTTGGAGGAAGGAGGAAAATGACTAGATAGTATTAGACACGAAACTAAAAAATGGTATAATCAGGGCTTAGGTTTTACAGCTAATGCTCTTTGGGCGAGATTGGGCACATTCAAGGTGGTATGGCCATAGACAAGGGTGCGCTTTGTGAAAAAAGAACAACAGTAAAGTATAAAATCACCTTAGTGAAGATCAGTCAGCACACAGATTTAATAAAGTAATTAATTATATCTGTCTTGTTTCAGATGCAATAAAATAAGGAAATGATATTTACCAGGGTTTGTCTTCTCAAGTTGGTACCATCGGTAAAATGCTCTTTTCTTCTGTTCACTCAGGTCTGACCCCTGCTGCAACAGCCAGTGAGAGATCCGGCTCTGACTGATACCTGTGGAGAAAGAGAAACAGCTGTTGCAGGTACTTAAAGTCCAGGGAAGCTGCGAGTTCTGTTGGTTCTAGGTTACTGGGTCCTTTATTCTCTGTGTTAATCTGTAATGAAGCAACTTGAACAAACTCTCTAATATTAGATTTCTTTGTAAAGGCTGACTGCACTGGCTGTAATATACTCAGAAATAACCCACCAGTGGTCAAAGCATTTTATTAACTCTAAAATTAATCCATAAACCAGGTTCATGTGAGATAAATGAAGAGATTCCTAATTAATAGTTGTAGGTCGGAAGTTGACTACATTTTTACTCTGACCACCACCCCCGCGCAGCCCAATCCTGGTTGAGAATGTTAGAATATTAGAACTTTTACTAGATACTGAGAAGGAAGAAAAAAAAAAATCAAGCCAGCAAGTTTTGCTATTCATTATCAACACTGAGAAAAAAGATTTAGGGCCTAAGAAAGGAGAGATTATTGAAAACAGTCTATTCAATAAGGTTTCCGGCTTATTTGTTAATTCACATAGGTATTTCCAGACTCGTTACTATTACTACATATAACAAAGAATTGGAAGAATTTTAGGTTATGTTGCAATACGACTTCTTAAGAAACCTCAAGAGGTAAAGACATCTTTCTAAGACACAGACTTATTAAAAAAAAAAAACTGAACAGAATATAAAGCAGTGGTTTTCAGCTACCTCTAAGAAGTTCTTGACAGCAATTAATTAGAAATGTGAAAAAACCTCCACATGTGAAAGTAAGAAAGCATGACTAAAACTTACTAGTATGAGAATCACATGCTTCTTCTGGTCATTATAGCTATTTCAAAAATGAATAATTCAACATCCAACTGGCAAAAGCAAAGAATAATAGGAAAGATGAAACTGTCTTATACGCCCATAAGTCACTTTCCGAAAGACTATTCAGCTATCATAGAGGGTTAACAGTATCTAAATTCTCCCAAGGAATTACTTATAGTAACTGGATGGTACTGAATGCCATGTGTGCCAACACCTGTTTAAAGCTATAATGCACAACAGGAAGAATAGTTATCAGGAAGAAACACACCTCCTAACATGAGAAGAAGCAGGAGGTCTGGTGATCACATTTAACTCATTAGAAGCAAGCCCCCAGAGTTTCATACTTTGAAAACCTATGTTACAAGAAAATGGGAGGAAACTGGGGAGAGATTTGTTAAAAGAGAGGCTGGGGTTTGAATCATGTTTCTCTGATTGGAAATGCCTTTCACTTTGAAAGGGTAAAAGTCAAACAGTTTTCCAAAACCTAAGTGAGTATATTCTCAAGTAATTCACACAGTAGTTTTCCAGTGGACTGAGGATCTATGTGATGCAGGTGCTGGCAGCTAGCACTGTATGCTTGTTCTAAGAGAATACAAATTATTCTGGATAATTAAATTGGCTGTTTAGCAATGCTTTCACCAAAAATCTAGTTTCAGACATTATACTACTTTTTATATTACCTTTAAACAAGAGTGAAAAAAAAACAACAACAACCATTTACCACCATAAAATCAAAATTGGTTTTCATGTCATAAAATGAAACTATTTTATATGGATTCTTCATATTGGTACTACACTATTCATAAAGAGGAAATTCAAGAAAAATCTGTTAAGAAAAAAAAAAAGGATACACAGAGATTCTGAAACTTTCAGTATTGAATCTTCTGCACAGAGATCACAGAGCCCACTAGATATTGGAGCTGTCCAGGTTCTGGCTGTGCTGTAGTGGAGGAAGAGGAAAAAGCCCATCAAAAGGAGACTAAATTATGGACTACTCACATAATAAAATACTGCGTAGACTTTTAAAATGTTCTTAAACAGCCAAGAAACCAAAACTAACACAAAAACAAACCAACCAAACAAAAAGCCGTCAATATCAAGTGTTGGCAAGGGCATAGAATATATGGAACTCTCAACTTCTGAGAGAAGGGTAAGATGTCAGGGCCACTATGAGAAACAACTGAGCACTATCTACTAAAGGTAACATATGGATACCATATGGTCTAGCAATTTCTTTCCTTGATATACAGCACAGAAATTTGTACATACTCACTAGAAATGTGGGGCAAAAGGCATGTACAACTTGTACACATACAGACCTATAGAAGCATTATTTATAATAATCCCCAATCTGAAACAAGTCAAACACAAATCAACAGAATACATAAAAATCATGATTTATGCATTCTACTAAAGACTACCATATCAAATAGAAAAAGGATAAACCACTGATACATGGAACCACATTAATAAATCTCACAAGAATAATATAGACCCCCCCAAAAGACACATACATAAAAAAGCCACACAGGATTATATGATTCAATTTATATACAGTTAAAAAATAGACACAGCTTATCTATATGAGTGGTTACCTATGGATAGGAGGAAGGTTAATTAACTGGGAGGCAGTTGAATGCAGTGATCAGCATCATGATTACTGATTTTTTTAAAGATTATATTTATTTATTTGAGAGAGAGAGCACACGCGAGTGCATGAGCAGGGGGAGCAGCAGAGGGAGAGGGAAAAGCAGACTCTCCACTGGGCAGGGAGTCCTGAAGGATGTGGGGCTCCATTCCAGGACCCCAGGATCATGAGCTGAGCCGAAGGCAGATGCCCATCCTACGCCCATCCCAGACGCCCTGGCATCATTACTGATCTCGATCTAGATGAGAGTTATACATGTGTCTTCACTTTGTATAAGTCATTTAACTTGGGACACTTTTCTCTGTATATATTTCTATTTTTAAAAAAAGCTTCCCGCCAAAGTTTTCAAAATATGCAGTGTGTAAAAAATAAATTGGTATGTATCAATATGGAAAGATGGCCATGATATCAATGAAAAAGTATATAGTTTTATGAATTTATTTTCACATAATCTACATCCTGTTTTGTATAGTAAGTAACAAAAGCTTATACATAGCCAAAGACACACAATAGGAATTTAGAGTGGCTGACTCTTCCTATATTGCATACCTTTATATTATTTTCTTAATCTTCCTAAAAATATATATTAATTTATTTTTAACCTTTCCCTATAATCACTAAATGTTTTATTGGTTGTTTTAAAAACACTGTAATGAAGTTAAATAACAGACATGTGCAAAAAGAAGTTAATTTCTTCTTCTTTCGTTAATTCTCCTGAGGTAAGCAATGTTAACTGTTAACATACGTTGTTCCACAATTTTCTCCATGCATAATTATTAATTTAATAAAACAAAAGAAAGTAATAAAGGATTCTTCCCCATCCAATCTTTTGTGTGAAGAGGAAATAAAGGAAGTCTTCCCTGTATATTTAATAACAGTTTTCATATAATAAATATAGAAAATGAAGTAGTAACTTTTTTCCAGAAGAGGCACTATAAAAACTAAATATGTACAATAATACATTTCACAAAAAAAAAAATACATTTTGCAATGATTTTTCTTAATTAGCAGCTTGCTGATAAGTAAGTTTCCTTTAATACTCATTCTTCTGTGCCTGGTCCAAGCTTTTGGAACTTTAGTTGATCTAGGTGTAAAAAGGCCCTCCTGCTTTTCTTTACTGTCTGCTTTGGTACTTCTCCTTGGGAGACAAATTCCCTTTCCTCCCTCCCACTGCTGAAAAAAAAATGTCATTCCCCACATGTTTTAGCTCCTCAAAACCTCTTCTCCACCTTTCACAG
Source organism: Mellivora capensis (assembly GCA_004024625.1). Classification (NCBI taxonomy): domain Eukaryota; kingdom Metazoa; phylum Chordata; class Mammalia; order Carnivora; family Mustelidae; genus Mellivora; species Mellivora capensis. Next base: position 19,698 of record PISX010019638.1, read on the forward strand.
GGCAGAAGAAAAGAAAAATTCACACATAATTTTCATAACTCTCTTACACTGAGATACTAAAACTAACACCCCATTAATTTCTTTCCACTAAGAAACTGATTGGTCACATTGAATTCAAAGGATGAAAAATGCCTCTCATTCACATTCTTTTCTGAGCTTAGCTTCATCATGCTCCTTCCAGTTCCTCAAATGCCATGCTCCCTCCCACTAGAGGGCTCTCTACCACAACCCATTCTGGTCAAAAACTTTGATGCAACAAATTCGAATGTTTCCTCTTCCTTCCCCTTCCTGGGCAATGCAAATGACCAATCACATCATCTTCATCCTTGAAAAATGTTAGATACAACTATCCAATGCAACTTTTTAGTCAGCTTCATGGACTGTTTGCTAGCTCCTTACATGTTAGTGTCCTCAGGGTTCCACCTCTAAGAATCTTCTCTCCTATACACTCTTCCTTTGGTCATCACAACTATCAATCATGATTTTAAAATTCTAAATGCCAATGACTTCCAGAGCACCAGACTGTTCTTTCAAACCATCTGCTAGATAGCTTCATGAGATTTTCCCACAGATCATCAGTATCGTTAACTTAATTCATATCTTCTTCCTTTAAATCTTCAACCTGTGTCCCCCATCTCAGTTCTACCTTCCACTCTACTCTGTCCTCTAATTCTCACATGATTACCATATCTAATCACTTCTTAAAATTCTCTTTATGTTTTCTCCAATCTTCATTCTTGCGGTTCAGAATCTCAGCCTCGTTTGCCTGGACAACTGAAATAACTGATAAAAGAATAAGCCATCTAAGATCCACAAAGACAAAAACCTCATGACCAGATCCTTCTTAATTACAAGGTCATTTCACAGTTGAAAACATGAAATGTGATTCTTCAGTCACTTTCTACTTGAGAACTGCAGTCATCTCAGGGCAACCAGAGTTATATCTCCAAATTTAAAAGATTCTCCATAAAAAGTATTCATAAACATGTGGGGAAAAAAATCCATCCTCCATCCCAACTTTTCTATTTCTTATCCTAGAGGTTTATTTGGATGTGAATCCTTCTAGATTCTTTCCTGTGCACTTAAGACATAAACATGTATACATATATACATTTAAGTTTTTTTAAGTACACATTTGTATTCGATATATAAGTAATATTTCTCACATAAATGGAATTTTCTCATGTAGCAATTTAATGAATCTTCATCATTCTAATGGTTACATGGTATTCCACACCAAAATCCACTTACATATTTACCTATTATAAACATTTCAGTTGTTGCTAATGGTTTACCATCATAAATGATGATACAATAAATACTTTATGCATCTTTGTGCATATGTACAGATGTTTTAGGATTGATTTCTGAGAATGGAATTTTTGATTCACAGCATATGAGCACTTAAGTTTATGACAAATACCAGAGTGCCCCCTTAAGAAGGTTGTACCAAATTTTATACACTGACCAATCGTGATGAGGTTATCTCCCTACATTCTCATGATTACTGAATATTATAAAACTTATTTTGAAAGTCTTTCTTTTTGTAAAACATGCTCATTATTAAAAAAGAATTATAAGCAATTTAGAGGAAAGAAAAATTAAGAAGACAGCTAATAAAAAAAAAACCACACACATCCAAATTCTTACCGTTTAGAAATAACTACACTTATGATAAGATCATTCCAAGCAGCCAAACCAGGCCCTGACTTGTGCCTCCTTGGAAAATAAAAGGTTAATATGACCTAATAGTTGGAAAAGTTGAGTAGCACTGAGAAAGGGTCTGAGCTATGTGCCTTCTGCTCGCCTACATGACCTCTCACATAGATTAATTGGGAAAAAACAATGTGGGCCTTAACCAAAGTCTTGTTGTGCCTAAAAGAGTTGTAAACCACAGCTGGTGCCCTTTCTCATCTCTCTCTCTCTTTTTTTAAAGATTTTATTTATTTGACAGACAGAGATTACAAGTAGGCAAGAGAGGCAGGCAGGGAGAGAGGAGGAAGCAGGCTCTCCATGGAGCAGAGAGCCCGATGCGGCACTCGATCCCAGGATCCTGGGATCATGACCTGAGCCGAAAGCAGAGGCTTTAACCCACTGAGCCGTCCCTTTCTCATCTCTTGTAGCAACTTGGAACTTATCTATATAACAGCCATCTGGTGCCAGGATGTTTGAACATAGATGCGTGAGAAATTGATAGTGGGAACTTGCGGTAATTGGGTCAGACTTGTGTATGATTGTTTCTTTATTCTTAGTCTTGCTGCAAATATATATATTAGTGCACGTAGCTGAATAAAGTGACACTGTTTGGACAAAAAAAAAATCATTCCAAGCGTATGTAGACATAGGGTAGGCAGAAATAATTACTAAAAGTGAGCATATGCTTACTGTATACTATATAGACACACTATAGACAATTTTGAAATATAAAAACATAAAAATCAGTTTGATTTGAATGCAAGAAAAAGTTTTTAATAGAGTGAAAATAAACTATTACTCAATTTTAGTAAATGCTTCTATAAGGCAAGCAAGGTACCTAAAAGAATGCATTAAAGCAAGGAAAAGGATTATACAAAAACATTAGGTTGGAAGCATTACCTTCTAACTTGTGGGCAGTAAGTATGTAATGGCTCATGGCTAAAAACGTTGAGGAAATTAGCAGGCTCTGGTGGCCAGGCTCTAAGATGACCCCTAATTATTCTCTGTCTTCCTCCTTTTGTGTAATCCCCTCCCACCCTGCTTGAGAGTTGGTCTGTGCAACCAATAGAATATGGCAGAAATGACAGTCTGTGACTTCTGACACTAGGTCATGAACAACGTTACAGCTTCTGCCTTGCTCTCTCTCTGATAGTTGGTTCTAAGGAAAGCTAGTTGTCATGCTGTGAGACCATTCAACCTGACCTATAGAGGAACTCACATGGCAAATAATTGAGGCACTCTACCCACAGCTACCCAAATGAACCATCCCCTAGTCTTAGGTAAACCTCCCAATGACTGTAACCTCCTGAGACACCCCAAACCAGAATGTCCTGTCTAAGCTGCTCTTACATTCCTGACCCACAGAAACTGAGATAATAAAGGTTTAGGTTTCAAGTTGTTAAGATCTGATGTTATTTCTTATGCAGCAATAGAAAACTAATACACACACACACACACACACACACACACACTATACTTTCCCCATCTTTCTCCCTGGCCTATATACTTAACTCCTGATATTTGGAAGATATTTTTGCAGAGTCAACGTTTATATTCTGTTCTGGATTCATAATTTCCATAGTTGTTTACTTACAGATCTAGATTCAAATGGATTCAAGATTTACCACAGTTTATTTTTTGTTTTTAGCTGAGGCATATTTTATCTAAGGTACACTACTCTTAAATAGATATTTCAATGGCTTTTGACATATGTATATACATATCACCATTGCTCAAATTAGTATATAGATTATTTTCATGCTCCCTAAAAGGTCCTTCTGTCCCTTTCCAGTTAAGACCCAAATTCTATATTTTCAATATAATTTTTGGTTGGTAAGATTTCTTCATCAAGAAGTTTTTATCATTATAGGTTTATTAGTGTTGTATCCCCCAGTCCTTGTTTTCTTATGTTCGCCTTCCACATTTATTTTTTGAGGACAACTCTACAAGGGAAATAATTTAGGAGGAATTAGTCTTTCCTCCAAAATCTGTTAAACTGGAGTGAGGTCTAAGGGAATGGTAGACTAGGACCTCTGAGAAGTCCTCTTAAAAAATAATAAGAGCAAATATGTTCTGCCGTAAAAATACTGGCAAAAATTGTCAGAATCCAGCTTAACCAAAAGTTTGCAACAATCCAAGGAGTGCTTATTTAAGAAAAAATACTGAATTTTAATGAGATCACTTGTATGACATTTTAACCAGACCTACATCCATTCCCATTATCACTATTGAAACCAAAATTCTTTCAATCACAGTGAAAACAGGAATGGCTTAGTAGCCACTGGATGGAGTAAAACAGGTTTGGAGTTCCCCAAAATACCATTCAAAGAGAACTATCATTATTTGACCTATCTGGCAATTCCCTGGAAACTCCCATTTGTAAAGGCTTGCCCTTATTTGACCCGATTCAGAGCTCACTGGGTGTAAACAGACTTTTCTCAGGAAGAACAAAGGTAGGTGGTTTATTGAAAACAATCAGAGACGATCATTTAACATTGCATTAATATTAACTGAGGTAATGATGACAGCTGGGGCAAACAAGGAGCTGACCAAAATATTTAAAAAGCTGAGGAATGAGATGTCTATGAGTATCTTTGAAAACCTTTGACAGGGTCGCCTGGGTGGCTCAGTCGTTAAGCGTTTGCCTTCAGCTCAGGTTGTTATCCCAGCGTCCTGGGATCAAGCCCCATACCGTGCTCCCTGTTCAGGGGGAAGCCTGCTTCTCCCTCTCTAGCTCCCCTGTGGCTTGTGCTCCCTCTCTCTATCTCTGTCATAAATAAATAAAATCTTGAAAAAAAAAAAAGAAGAAAGAAAGAAAAGCTTTGGCATATTTTTGGGCATTTGGGCAATCTAAAAGATTAGGCATATGTGTAGTACTGTGTCTATGTACATAATCACAGTAATATGTACACACAGGAAAGAGCTATGAAAGCATTAAGGTCTCACCTATGGCTAACCGGGAGGCACAGTATAAAGAGAACGTGAAGGCAAAGGCAGAATTATGAAGTGCCTATCTGAGCATTAAAGGCATGCAGAGCCCCTCAGCAATGCTGGGAAACTTATGGGCTTCAGGTATTTAAGGAAATCTCTGAACAACAATTAGCTGACAACTAAGCTAACGAGAAACCACCACACATCACAAAGAATACTGACTATAGGATTAGTTCACGAAAGTAATTAAACAAAGAAGAGCAACAGTATCAAACAGAGACCACAACAAAGCCAAGGGTGGTGAGGAATCTGATTTCCAGATTTCCACATTATATTACTTAAAAAGTGCCCAGTTTGAAAAATAAAACAAAATGTATAAACCATGAGAAGATATAAGAAAGAATAACACAAAGTAAAAGAAGTCATCAATAAGTGTCTTTGAAGAAATCCAGATGTTGTACTTAATAGACAAAAATTTAAATCAGCTATTTTAAAGATATTCAAAGAATTAAAGAAAAAAAAAAAAACATGTCTGGCGGCACCTGGGTGGCTCAGTGGGTTAAAGCCTCTGCCTTCGGCTCAGGTCATGATCCCAGAGTCCTGGGATCAAGCCCCACATTGGGCTCTCTGCTCAGCAGGGAGCCTGCTTCCCTTCCCCTCTCTCTGCCTGCCTCTCTGCCTACTTGTGATCTCTGTCAAACAAATAAATAAAATCTTAAAAAAAAAAAAAGGCTGGAGAACTATAGGAAAGTGTGAGAAAAATCCCTCATCAAATAAAATAACAATAAAAAGAGGAATTATAAGAAAGAATCAAATAGAAATTCTGGAGTTGAAAAGTATAAAACTTGAAATTAAAAATTCACTAAAGAGGTTCAACATCAGATGTGAACTGACAGAAGAAATATCAGGAAACCTAAAGACAGGTTGACCGAGATGATCTATTACAAGAAACAGAAAAGTGAAGAAAGAACATTTGAAAAAATAATGGCCAAATAGTTCCCAAATTTGATAAGAAAACATTAATCTACAAGTCCAAGAAGCTCAGTAGTATTTAAGTAGGGTAAACTCAGAGAGACCTATACCTAAAAACATAAATTGTTGAAAATCAAAGACTAAGATAAAATTTGAAAGCAGCAAGAAAAAAGTGACTCATTATATACAAGGAATACTCAATAAGATTAATAGCTGATTTCTTATTAGAAATTGTCAGAAGTCAGAAAGCAGTAAGATGATATATTCAAAGTGCTGGGGGAAGGAAAAAGAATCTCTAACAAAAACTCTATATCTAGCAAAACTATCCTTCCAAAATGAAAGAGACCTTAAGATATTGCCAGGTGAACAAACTGGACAGAATCTGATGTCAGCAGACCTGTCCTACAAGAAAAACTTCTGCTAAGAGAATTCCTTCATCTGAAACGAAAGAACACTAAATAGTAATTCAAATACACATGAAGGATAAAAAGTGCCAGTAAAAGCAATGACATAATTAAACATAAAAAAAAGTATAAATGCATTTTTTGTTTATAACTCCTTTTATCCTTTTTAAAAGTAGATAATGCAGTAATTATAAATCTAAGTTGATGGGTACACAATGTATAGCATATAATTTGTATGACAATAATGGCACAAAGCAGGGGGAGAGGGAATGAAGCCATAAAGGAGTTAAGTTTTTCTATATTATTGATATTAAATTGCTGTTAATCTATTATAGATTGTTAAAAATTAAATAATTCTAGTTATATAATTATAAGTTAATGGTAATTCCCAGGGCAACCACTAAGATAGTAACTAAAAAACATATAGTAAAGGAAATGGCAAAAGACATAAACTGGAACACTAGAAAATATTTAACACCAAAGAAGGAAGTAATCAAGCAATAAGGGGAACAAAACAGACACGTCATAAAAAACAAATGACAAAATGGAAGACATAAGTCCTATCTCATCATAATTATACTAAATTTAAATGGATTAAACACTCCAATAAGAACTGTACAGTCTATAAGAACTGTACATTTTAAATTCAAAGACATGAATAGGTTGAAAGCAGAGGTATGGCCAAGGATATACCATGTAAACATAGCCAAATGAAAGCCTGAGTGGCTATACTAACATTAGACAAAATAGACTTAAAAACAAAATTTGTAATGAGAGACAAAAGAAGGCTATTTTTACAACAATAAAAAGGTTCATTCATGAGAAAGACAAACTAAATACATAAATATAAACAACACAGCCCCAAAATATATGAGGCAAAACTGACAGAATTGAAAAGAGAAATAGACAATTCAATAATAACAGCTGGAAACTTCAATATTCCACTTTCAATAACAGGTAAAACAACCAGACAGAAGATCAATAAGGAAATAGAAGATCTGAACATCATAAACCAACTAGACCTAAAAAACAGACATTCCACTCAACAATAGTAGAATACACATTCTTCTCAAGTGTACATGGAACATTTTCCAGGACAGATATGTGTGGCCACAAAACAAGTCTCAATAATTTTTAAATCATACAAAGTGTGCTCTCCAAACATAATAGAATGAGTTATAAATCAAAAGAAAAAAAACCTAAAAACTCACAAATATGTGGAAATTAACAGTCCTAACCAATGAGTCAGAGACGAAATCATGAGGGAGATCAGAAAACACTTTGAGATGATTAAAACACACACACACACACACACACACACACACACACAACCTACCAAAACATATGAGATGAAGTTAAAGAAGTGCTCAGAGAGAAGTTTATTGTTGGGATGCAGGGTGGCTCAGTGGGTTAAAGCCTCTGCCTTCGGCTCAGGTCATGATCCCAGGGTCCTGGGATCAAGCCCTGCATAGGGCTCTCTGATCAGTGGGGAGCCTGCTTCCTCCTCTCTCTCTCTCTGCCTGCCTCTCCATCTACTTGTGATCTCTGCCTGCCAAATAAATAAACAAAATCTTAAAAAAAAAAAAAAAGGAAATTTATTGTTGTAAATGTCCCTACTGAAAAAAAGAAAAAATACCTCAAATCAATACTCTGGACTTGTACCTTAAAAAAAACTGGATGGGCTGCTGCCTTCGGCTCGGGTCATTGTCCCAGGGTCCTGGGATCGAGTCCCGCATCGGGCTACTTGTCCAGCAGGGAGCCTGCTTCTCTCTCTGCCTCTGCCTGCCTGCTCTCTCTCTGACAAATAAATAAATAAAATCTTAAAAAAAAAAACAAAACACAACAACTGGAAAAAGAGTAACTAAATTCAAGGCAAGCAGAAGAAAGGAAACGAAATCATATTGAGGAGATATAAATGAAGCACAAAATAGAAACATAATAGAGAAAATCAACAAAATAATAAATTGTTTGAAATAGGTCAACAAAATTGAGAAACTTTTAGGAATACTGACAAGCAAAATGAGAGGAGACTCAAAACTAAAATCAGGAATGAAAGAGAGGATATTCCTACTGACCTTAAAGAAATAAAAAGGGAATTCTATGAATTGGCATATTATTTGTTGGCAAGGCAATTTTATCTAGAATACATAAAGAACTCTTATACAATTCAATATTAAAAAATAAAAACTCAATTAAAAAATGGACAAAGGACTAGACATTACTCCAAAAAAATATACAAATGTCCAAAAAGCACATGAAAAGATGGTCAACATCATTGGTCATTAAGAAAACACAAATTAAAACTGAGATACCAGTTTACAACCACTAGGATGGCTGTAATTAAACAGATGAATAACAGCAGCATTGGTGATAATGTGAAGCAATTGGATCAATCCCTCCTACATTTGTGGGTTTGTAAAATGGGAAACAGTTTGGCTGGCTGTTCTTCAAAATGTTAAACACAGAATTACCATGTAATCTACAATTCCAGACCTAGGTATATTCCAAGAGAATCTGTCCACACAAAAAACTTGTACATGCATGTTCACAGCAGCATCATACATAATAGCCCGAAAGGTGGAAATAATCCAAATGTTCACCAACTGATGAATAAAGTGCAGTATTATCTAGACAGTGGAAAATCATTCATTTATTAAAAGAAATGAAGTACTAATACATGTCACAATATAGGTAACCTTTTCACAATCTTGAAAACATTATGCTAAGTAAAAGGAAGGCAGACATGAAAGTTCACAGAATGTATGAACATATTTTATGAAATAACCAGAAATCTGTCTCTAGGTAACTCCACAGAGGCAGAAAGTAAGTCAGTGCTTGCCAGGACCTGGGGGAATGAAGAAATAGAGAATGACTGCTTAGAGATATGGAGTTTCTATACTGAATTTTATCTAAACAGGAATATTCCCATTATTCTTGTTGCCTCATCCCTTTACAACTGTTGTTGTTATTGTTGTTGTTGTTGTTCTTCTTCTTCTATGACTTATTTGTTTGAGAGAGAGAGTGAGTACAAGTTGGGGGGCGGAGGAGCACAGGGAAAGGGAGAGAATTTCAAGCAGACTCCCAGCTGAGTCTGACCCGGGCCTCGAGCTCACAACCCCACGTTCATGACCTGAGCCAAAACCAAAAGTTGGACACTCAACTGACTGAGCCACCCAGGCACCGCTAGAACTATTATTCTTAAACCAAAAACAATGGATCAACCATTCATAACTTAAGTACTTTCAGACAAACTTATTACCTTCTCCAGAATGGAGGAGGCACATCTCAGTGCCCATCATTTTCTCATTTGACTCAGAATTCTTATTTGATTTTGTCTGTGTTTTAAGGTTCTAGTTACTGCTTCATCAAAGACAGTTTTCTTTTATTTTTATTGTTTCTGCTTGGTTAGATAGAAGTGAAGAAAAATTTTATTCTGCTATTTTAAACCAGCAGTATCCCTCAATCTACTAAAGTCTGCTGATCTAACAGGCAAACAAAACAAAACAAAAACGCTGTTAACTTGCAGTTGATTATTCTTATTTTATTTTCCAAGAGGCTGCAAATTTTTTTGTATGTTTACTGGTCATTTATATTAAATCTGTAAATTATATACTCATAACCTTTGTAAATTGTTCTATTGATTATTTGTTGTTTTCATAGTAACATGTAATCATTCTTTTGATTAGTATCATTGATACTAATCCTTTGCTCTCTATATTGCAAATATCTTTCTGTGTGAATCTTGTTACAGTGTCTTTTATTGGACATATTTTAAAAATTTTTAAATCACACAGTTAAATCCACCTAACTTTATCTTCTGGATTTTATGTATTACATAAGAAAAGATTTCCTAAAGACATTTATCATATGATCTCTCTGATATGAGGAATTTGGAAGGCGGGGTGGGGGGTTTGAGGGGTAGGGAAGGAAAAAATGAAACAAGATGGGATTGGGAGGGAGACAAACCCTAAGAGACTCTTAATCTCGCAAAACAAACTGAGGGTTGCTGGGGGTTGGCCAGGGGTAGGGATAGGGTGGCTGGGTTATGGACACTGGGGAGAGTACGTGCTATGGTGAGTGCTGTGAAATGTGTAAGCCTGATGATTCACAGACCTGTACCCCCGGGGCAAATAATACATTATATGTTAATTTTTAAAAAAAAGTTTTCCTACCTTAAAATAACAAAAGTATTCAGTATTTTCTTCTAACAGTAATGTAACAGTACCCTTTATCTGTCATTAAAAAGTATATATATCTTGGGACACCTGGGTGGCTCAGTTGGTTAAGCATCTGCCTTTGGCTCCAGTCATGATCCCAGGTTCCTGCGATGGAGTCCCACTTTGGCTCCCTGCTCATCCAGGCATCTGCTTCTCCCTCTCTCTCTCTCAAATAAATAAAATCTTAAAAAAATAAAATAAAAAGCAAATATATCTAGTAGTGCCTGGATGGTTCAGTTTGTTGCACAGCAATGCTTGATTTCAGCCCAGGTCATAATCTCAGGGTCATAAGATCGAGCCCCATGTCCAGCCCCGCTCAGTGGGGATTCTGCTTGAGATTCTCTCTCTTCCTCTCCCTCTGCTCCCTTTCCCCCTCTCCCCAGTCACACTTTCTCTAAAACAAACAAACAAATAAATAAATCTTTTTTTCCTTAAGTATCTATATCTGCCTCTTTATTCCATATGGAAACTCAGGTTTGGTTCTGGTGTGATGTTGACACTTATTTTAAACAACCAATAGAAAAATACCATTTCCTTACAGATTTGAAACACTTTCTTTATTTAAGCTAAATTTTCTTTTTTTTTTTTTAAAGGATTTTTATTTTATTTATTTGACAGAGATCACAAGTAGGCAGAGAGGCAGGCAGAGAGAGGGGTAAGCAGGCTCGCTGCTGAGCAGAGAGCCCGATGCAGGGCTCGATCCCAGGACCCTGGGATCACGACCTGAGCCGAAGGCAGAGGCTTTAACCCACTGAGCCACCCAGGTGCCCCTAAGCTAAATTTTCTTATATACAAGGATCTATTAATGAATTCTGTTCTGTACAATCTGGCAGTACAATCTTATTTACTTACTTTGTTAATCATATGGTACACTTTAATATCTAGTAGGGCAAATTTGTTCAAACTCATTCCTCTGTTCTTCTTAAAGAATGTTTTACTTATGCTTCTGCATTTTTCTTAAAGGTGAATTTTATTTTACTTTTATTTTTAAAAATATTTTATTTATTTACTTGACAGAGAATGCGCGCATATCCAAGAGTGAGCATGGGGAGAGAACGTCCAAGAGACTCCCTGCTGACATCGAGTCCATTCAATGCGGGGTTCAAACTCATGACCCTGGGATCATGACCTGAACTAAAATCAAGAGTCAGACACTTACCCAACTGAGCCATCTGGTGCTCCTCTTAGAGCTGAATTTTAGAATTATACTAAAAACTGTTGTGATTCTAACTGGTGTCAAAGAGCACACAGAACAAACTGGTAATACTTCAGTTGAATCTAGCCAGTGCACATTATTACTGATGAGCCTGTGACATGGTATATGTTTCAAAAACTTATGTTTATAGACTTCATAGAGCACTGGGTGTTATATGTAAACAATGAATCATGGAACACTACATCAAAAACTAATGATGTACTGTATGGCGACTAACATAATAAAAAAAAAGAAATTGAAAAAAATAAATAATAATCATAAAAATTTTTAAAAATTGGTGCTTAAAAATAAAATCACTCACCTCTCTCCCACCACCTTACAACACATTCTCTTCCCCATTCTACTCAAGATATATAGAGCTGCCTTATTTTTTTATAAATATATAGTGCTCCATAATATGATATATCATAACTTACCTAACTAGTCCCCTACTGAAGGACACTCAGGTTATTTAGAATCTTTTGCTAAAATATAATATGCTGCAATAAATATTCCTGCATGTTTATCACTGTAGACATAAGCAACTATCTCATTGGATAAATTCCTATGAGATAAATTACATGGTCAAAGGGAGTGTGTATATATATTTAAAAAAGTAAGTTACACATACAAAAGTATGTGTATTTAAGAGAATATGATTGTAACAATCATCAAGCTAAATCTTATCTAAACCTTTATCTAAATTTTATTTACTTAATTTATTAAACAAATATTGTTAGTGCCTGCGTGGGGGATAAAGGCAAAAGAAACCAGTTTAAAGTAGCTACTAAATTGCTAAATGTTAATAGTTGATTGAAAATTATAGTATTTAGAAGATGGGATACTATGCATTTTTTTTGGACAATGATAGTAACATATACACATACCAAAAATCACATTTACATCTTAAGTATATAAAATGTTGTCAAAAAAATTTAAATTAAAACAAAACAGAAAAAGACAACCTTTAAAAATTAGCGACAGGGGCACCTGGGTGGCCCAGTTGTTAAGTGTCTGCCTTCGGCTCAGGTCATGATCCCAGGGTTCTGGGATCAAGCCCCACATCAGGCTCCCTGTTCTACAGGAGGCCTGCTTTCTCTCTCCCACTCCCCCTGGATGTGTTCCTACTCTCTCTCTCTGTCAAATAAATACATAAAATCTTAAAACAAAAACAAAAACAAAACAAAAAACTGGCAACAGATTTAAACAGGCAATTCACAGAAAGTATAAATGGTTAATAAATATTAAGTGATATTTAACCTAAATTATAATCAGAAAAATAAATTTATAACTGCAGCGATGAAATCTGCTAAGAGAGTAAATCTTACAAATCTTTACCATAAGAAAAAAATTATTTTATAACAATGTGGGGTGACAGATGTTAACTAGACTTATTGTAGTGATCATTTCACAATATTTACAAATTTTGAATCATTATGTAGTACACATGAAACTAATGTTATTTATTATTATACTTCAACAAAAAGTAAAATTTTTAAAAACTGCAGTGAAATACCATTTCACTTTTATCATGTTAGAAAACTTGACAATGTACCAATTGTTGGCAAAGATACACAGCAATGGTTAAAGTATAGATAGTAAAAACTGACTTGCAGATCAAACCAAGCAGGATGTTCATCAACACTTATACCACATTTCATCAAATCTATGACAACAATGACTATAAAAATGATCATTATTTTATGTACCAATAAAAGAACAAAATCACCAAAAAAAAAACCCAAACCCAAAAAACCCAAACCCAGTGATAATATTCTTTACATACTGATATGGGATAACTTCCAAGTTACAAAAGCTCATTGTAGAATAATGTAAATAGCATACAAGCCCTCTGGCAAAGAAGGAGAAAGGACTATGGATATACCTTATTTTTTTTTTTTTAAGGATTTATTTATTTGAGAGAGAGAGAGAACGAATGGGAGGAGAAGAGGGAGAGGGTGAGAATCCCAAGGAGACTGCATGCTGAGTGAGAAGCCAGATGTGGAGTTTGATTCTGGGCTCAAGCCCAGGACCCTGAGATCACAATCTGCACAAAAACCAAGAGTTGGATGCTTAACCAACTGTGCCACTAGGCACCCCTATACTTATTTGTTTTTTTAAATTTTATTTATTTATTAGAGAGAGAGATAGCAACAGAGATAGCAAGACAGCAGGAACAGGAGGAGAGGGAGAAAAAGGCTCCCCACCCTGAGCATAAAGCTCAACACCCAGCTCAATCCCAGGACTCTGGAATCATGACCTGAACTGAACACACACTTAACCGACTGAGCCACCCAGGACCCTACTTATTTGCTTGTAAATGCAAAAAGTATCTGTCCAGACACTGGTGAAGCTCCTATCTTCTGAAAAGGGGATTATGGCTAAGGGACAGAGATAAAAGAAAGATTTAGCCCTGTATATCCTATGTACATCTGAAGTGTAAACCACATGAATATATTTTCTAATATATTAAGTAAATTTATATTTTTTAATTTTTCACTTTTAGTTTTTTTAGGTTTTTATTTCCATAATAAGAATACATAGAAAAATCTTAAATTTCATTTTAGTGACCTAACTCTGTTCAAAAGATAATTTTGAATGATTTTCACTTTCCCTTCTATCTTTTAAAACAGATTTATTAAATATAATTCACATACCATACAATTCACCCTTTTAAAGTGTACAATTCAATGGTTTTTAGTATATTCAAAGCATTGTACAACCATCGCCACAACTGATTTCCCCACCTTTTGAATAATAAAATGAGGATACTAGACAGAATTCTGGCAAGGTCAACAGGTTGAAAATTATGGGGCAGAGAAAAGAAGATCTTGCTATAAGGGGAGCTGAACTTTCATTCCTACTTTCTAAATCTCAGTATTAGCTGTAATTATGTAAATAATATTTTTAAGGCAATTTTGTGTACATCAAAATGGAATAGTAATGGTGAAGAAAGTCTTCCATGCTAATATCAAATGAACTTACACAGTATTTTTTTCAGATGGAAAAGGAGTATTTTAATAGTTTTTTTTTCCCCCAATGGACTGTGGATATTCTCTGATATTACACTAAAACTTGACAAATGATATATTCTTAAAGGTTAGCTGCAATGTTAAATCTGAAATCAACTCACTAACATGCTTTTTCATACTCTTACATTAAAATCCCTAATCTATCATGAAATTCTTTATGTTAGTTTTAGGTGTCAATGTAATGACTTGATAAATTTCTCAAGAAATGATTACCACAATAAGTCTGGTTAAAATCTATCATGATACATAGTTAAAATTCTTGTGTGTGTAGGATAAGAACTTCTAAGACTTACTCTCTCAGCAGCTTTCAAATGTACAATAGAGCATTGTTAACTATGGTGCCCATGCTGTTACATTATATCCTGAGGATTTATTTGTAAGTGGAAGTTTGTACTTTTTGACCACCTTCACCCATTTTGCCCACCCCCTAACTCCCCAACACTGGCAAACACTAGTCTGTTCTCTGTATCTGTAAATCTGGGGTTTTTTAGGATTCTACATATAAATGATATCCTATATTTGTCTCTCTCTGTCTGACTTATTTCATTTAGTAATAGGGTCTACGTTGTCACAAATACCCTCAAGGTCTATCTATGTTGTCACAAATGGCAGGATTTTCTTCTTTTTTATGGCTGAATAATATTCTACTATATAGGTTATTTTCACATCCTAGCTTATAAATATGCTGAAATGAACAGGGGGTGCTCTATATTTTTTAAAGTTCATTATTAAGTGGCCAAAGGCTAGAAACATTATGGTTAATATATTTAGTCTCAGGAAGTTTAGCTTAAGAAAAATCAATCTGGAGAGGGACTAAGGAGTATAATAATGATAATAATATTATCATATATGATAATATCATATAATGATATATCATATATCATATAATGATAATAATAACACTTCTAGGGCATTTACTATGTACCAGAAACTTTACATAAACCAGCTCATTTACTCTCAAAAACCCTGTTAGGTAGTTATTATTATTACTCTCATTTTCCAAAAGAAGAAACTGAGGATTAAGATATTCAGTAATGTGATGGGGGACAAGATGGCAGGGAACTAAGAGGAGGCTCTGGTTCAACCTGTCCCCTAAGGTGAGCTGATTACCTACCAAGGAACTCCGATCACTCATGAAATCAGCCTGAGATCAGAATTCTACTCCTCAGGATCTCTACGGGGGCAGAAGATGCCAGTGGGCAGGTAAAGCGGAGTGGGAACACCGGACTGGTATCGGAAGATAAACAAAAGGGGGAGGGAGCCACCAGAGGAGACGCATTGGGAAGTAATACCCCAATACAAGAGTGCCCTACGACTGGGGACCAGCATTAACTTGAAGACTGATAAAAAGCACTCAAAAAGAGAAAAGATCGCAGGGTGAAATTGTGGGAATTGGAACTGTTAGGGACAGGGGCTTAAGTCCCCCACGGAGGGCAGACACCCCTGGTGCTGAGCCATAGAGAGTGCGGGTGGCGGAGAAACCAGGTCTTGGTCTCTGAGCTGTGAGGAGACCTCCTAAGGGCGCTTGGCCTGTGGCAGGGGCTGGGACCCTCCCGGAGCAGAAACAGACTTTTGCAGTCCCCACGTGTGTACAGGCCGCGCTAGCAGAGCCTGAGACGCGCTCCACCCCCTCCCCTGAGAGAGGCGCGCGGCCACCACAGCTGGGGGGCTCTCTAGGACCCAGAAAGTCCGATCGCTCGCAGCTCGGGCCAGCAGGAAAATCTCTGTGTGCCTTCCCTGCTTGGAAATTCTCTGTCTGGAGCTGCCCAGACAGCTGCCGCTTGTGGTTTTGAGTACAAGCAGGACGCACAGGTGTCCCCAGAGATCGTGACTGGGAACCTGCTCTGCAGCACCCAGAGGGGAACGGACTGGGGCTTCTCTCTGGGAGGGAGGTCTGGGTGCAGTCTGCTTTCCTCTAAACCTCCAAGAACCATCGGGAGCTGCCAAGGGGAGAGAAAACAAATGAACAGACATAAAAACCTCCAGAGAACAAAAACCTGAAGGCCCGGTTTCCTCAGAGCCCACCCCCTGGAGGGGGGCGGGAGGACTTAACTCAGGAAACACCTCCTGAAAACCCACGCGGCAGGCCCCTCCCCCAGAAAGCCAACCCGCCTAGAAGACAACAATCACTACTACTTCATAGATCCGTTTAATTCTTAATTCGTTCCCACTATTCTGGTTCATTTTTAAAAATTTTTTTTAATCTTTTTTATTTTGTTATATAGATTTTTTTAGCCTATTTACCATCACAGTGAGATGTCCAGTACATCAAATTCCATAATAACCTTTTAACCTGAACTTTTTGATACATATACCCATGTTTTTCTTTTGCTTTTCTATTTTTTATATATATTTTTTAAATTTCACTTTAGATTATTCTTTACTTTTATTTGCTAATATTCATATAGAGTTAAAATTCAAGGTAATCCCCTTTCCCCAATCAATGCTACCCCTATAGGTAAACCAATTTTTAATCCCCTGATATCTTAGGAAAGTTGTATCCTTTAAAAAAGATATCAAGATACACCCAGGAAGAAGCAAAATAAACTTCCTCGCCCACACTGAGAATTTACAACCACTCTCCCATCTTTTTCTCCTACCAGTATTTTTGTATACTTGTGTTTGTCCTGGTAGTCTATAAATCTTATACTTAGGGTTCTTTTTGACGAGGTTCTTTTTTTTGTTTGTCTGTTTGTTTCTTTGTTTTCCTTCTACATATATATGTACATATTTTTTTTCTTCTCTTGTTATATACTTTTATCAGTCTTTTTTGTTTGTCTGTATTTGTTTGTATACTTCACAAACCTTACCTTGGGGCCCATTTGGGCTGGGCCTTCTCTTTTATCCTTCTTTCTTTTTCCTGTCTCTCTCTCTCTCTCTCTTTCTCTCTTTTTCTGCTTTCTCTCTTTCTTTTTTTCTTTCATTTGGGTGGGGACTCTTGATTGCTCAGAAGCATTCCAGGGTGCACCTTCACTGCACCAAGGTCGATACACCCAGCTACAACTATTCAGCCAACTCTCACCAAAATGACTAGGAGGAGGAATGCCCAACAGAAGAAAAATTCAGAGGATGGGCCCTCTGCAACAGAGCTAATGGCTACCGACGCAGACATTATGTCGGAAAGGGAATTCAGGCTAACAATTATCCAGGCAATAGCGAGGTTGGAGAAAACCATGGACGACCAAATGGAATTCATTAGGGCAGAACTGAGAGCCACCAGGGATGATGTTCACAAGGCTCTCAATGAGTTCCAATCTAATCTAAATTCTCTAAAAGCTAGCGTAACTGAGACAAAAGATAGAATTAGTGATCTGGAGGACAAACAGATAGAGAGAAAGGATCAGGAGGAAGACTGGAACAAACAGCTTAGAAACCACGAAAACAGAATCAGGGAAATAAATGATGCCATGAAACGTTCCAACGTCAGAATTATTGGAATACCTGAAGGGGAAGAGAAAGAAAGAAGTCTAGAAGATATTGTCAAACACGTTCT
>PISX010019639.1:0-37627 GCA_004024625.1 Mellivora capensis
CCATAAGTGACTCTTAATCTCACAAAACAAACTGAGGGTTGCTGGGGGGAGGGGGTCGGGAAAGGGGGGTGGGGTAATGGACATTGGGGAGGGTATGTGCTATGGTTAGTGCTGTGAAGTGTGTAAACCTGGCGATTCACAGACATGTACCCCTGGGGATAAAAATATGTTTATAAAAAATAAAAATTTAAAAAAAATTTTAAAAAAAATTTTCAAGGGGAAATTAAAGACACAAATTAAATTCTCCTGAGAATTAAAAAAAAAAAAAGATGTTCATCTCTATTTACTAGGAAAATGCATATTTAATGAAAAAATCTCTCAACCAAGAGGATTCTAAGGACTCATGACACCTTAATGCAATTTGGTATTCTAGATCTCACTCTAGAATATAAAAAGGAATTTGGGAAGAACTAAAGAAATCTAAATAAAGTATGGTCTTTATCAATATTGATTCATTATTTGTAACAAATACACCATACTAATGTAAGAAGTTAATAACAGTGGAACTTGGAAGCAAAGTTTATGGAAACTTTTCATATTATCTTCTCAATTTTTCTGTGAATCCAAAGCTGTCCTAAAAAATAAAGTCTGTTTGAAACACACACACATATATCCAAATGGCTAAATTAAAGAGACTAACTATACCAAGTGTTGACAAGGATGTGGAGGAATTAGTGCTCTCATATATTGCTTAAGGGATGTACAATGTCATAAAACAGCTTGACAAAACAAATACTGGATTTTTAAATAATTTTTTAAAATAAACTTGTATCCAGACTACATTTTTTTTAACTCTTTCAGTGCAACCGTAAGAAGACAAACAACCCAGGAAAAAATGGGCAGATTTGAGAACATCCTTTACCAAAGGAGATATACAAATGCCCATAAGCACATGAAAAGCCACTCAACATCATTACTTATTAGGAAGACACAAATCAGTGAAATATCAATACAGTGCATAATGGCTACATTTTGAAAGATTTATGGTATCAGCTACTAGTGATGGTACAGAGCAACTAGAACATTCATGTATGGTTGACAGAAATATGAAATAGTATAGTAGCATACACCATTTGGAAAACAGTTGGCTGGTTTCACATGAAGGCAAATTTACATTTACCATATGACTCAGCATTCCTCTTCTACGTATTTACCCATGATATAGGAAAACATATGTCCATACAAAGACTTGGATGTGAATGTTCTTAGCAGCTTTGTTCTAAAAACTCGAGACTGAAAACAACCCAAATATACATTGACAAATGCACAGACTGAATGGGTAAACAAACTGTTGTATGCCATAAATGGAATATTACTCAGAAATAAAGGAATGAACTACTGATACAAACAAAAATATCAATGAATCTCAAAATCCTTATATCAAGTGAAAGAAGCAGGACAACAGAATCTACATACTATGCATTTCTTCTACATACATTCCAGAAAAAGCAAACCCATAGGAAAAGAAATCACACCAATGGTTATCAAAGGCTAAAGGATGGGGAGAGGGGGTTGACTTTCAAAGAGCCATGAGTCACTTTTATGCTGATGAAAATATTATAGATCTGGATTGTTGTGATGGTTATACATTTGATAGAACTCATTGAACTGGGGTGGCTGGGTGATGGACATTGGGGAAGGTGTGTGTTATGGTGAGTGCTGTGAATTGTATAAGACTGCTGAATCACAGACCTGTACCCCCTGAAACAAATATTATATGTTAATTTTTAAAAATTAAAGAAAAAACTCATTGAACTATCAATCTAAAAATGGTGGATTTTATTGTATGTGAAGAATACCACCAGATACCAGGGCCCCATCCCCCAAAACTGAGGCAAAAATTGGAAAGAGAAAGAACATAATTCCAGGACAGATATTAAAAGGAATTTGACATGTTAGTGAAAACATAAAGGCTTTCCCAAGGTATTAAACCTGAAGGACTCTGAAACATAGACAAAAATCTAGGTGGTAAAGGAGGGGAGTAACGGGTGCAAGCAGAAGAGGATTCTGAGCAGGGAGTGCGGCATGCACAGAAGATTAATGGTGACAAGAAATATGGCACACCCTGATCTGGGGAAAGGACAATTAGCTATGGGGCTGGACACAGAAGCAGTGCTAGACACAGACAGGAACAAACTTTCAGAATATCAGGTATAAAAGATGGGGTACAGGTTTCCAGGTTACTGAGCTGAATGAACCGTGGTAACATCTCCTAAGGCAGGGACACCAGCTTTGCAAGAGAAGATCATGAGTTTATTCTTGTATATGTTGAAGATAAGGTTTGTCGAGGTACACACTTATGACAAGGAAGGCCACCAAAGAATTGATTAAATCATATGAATTAAATTAAATTAAATTAAATTAAATTTATGAATTAAATTCATAAAGAATTTCTAGATTGAGGGATGCCTGGATGGTTCAGTAGGTTAAATCATATGAAATTAATTATATTCAAGCCACCTTGAGCTATAAAAAGGCAACTCATATGTTTGAATCCAGTAAGTTCCTCGAGCTCCTATCCAACTGACTGATATTATTAAGACTGAATATTCTTTAAGCATAATTATTGGAGCAACCATGCTTCATCAGGGAGAGCCATTTATGAAGGATATAAAAGTTTCAAAGCTGCACATGATGTAAAATACTCTTTGTGCATCATGTATTTCTGGCAGTAGCTATTAATCATTTTCTTTCAAGACAAAGTAATTATGATCCATCATAGTAGTTGATATAAATAACCAAGGGAACTTG
Organism: Mellivora capensis; assembly: GCA_004024625.1. Taxonomy (NCBI): domain Eukaryota; kingdom Metazoa; phylum Chordata; class Mammalia; order Carnivora; family Mustelidae; genus Mellivora; species Mellivora capensis. The sequence goes on from PISX010019639.1 coordinate 2,752, forward strand.
GAAAAGCAGCAATTCCATTGGAGATTTGCCAAGAAATAAACTCTTCAAGACCAACTCATGATTGTTCCTCGGAGATCACTTGACTGCTTCGACAAGCCAGACTCTGGCTTCTGCACCCACAAATAATCTATCAAGTTCTTTCTCTTGTAATATCATATTGTTCAAAATTTTACCAACTACTATTCAGCTACACGTACGCAAATTTAATTCCATCACCAACTCCCTAACAAGAATGTGTTTCAAGAGACTATTTATAAAAGAGAAAACAAAGGTGTGACTCATTAAATCAGAAGCATGAATTCTGATCGATAAATATGCCATTGTCATTATATTGTCAAAGGGGAAGAAATTATTCCAAGTCACACGTGAAAAGTCCGATTTGAGTTGTAATGGTTACTCTCTTGCTCTCTTCTTCTCTCACTTTCTCTGCCCAGAAACAACTGTGCTTCAGGTGACCTGCAAATTCATGGTTGAAAGCATGCAAAGGAGCCAACCTATGAAGTCACACATATTGTTTCTGGTGCAAACAAGCAACTTCCATTTGAGATTTACCTGAGGTAATTTATCTCACACATTAACAAACACTATTTGTCACGCTATTCACCTCTGAACTTCTTGGAGACATAAATTGTCTATCTGCTATTCTATAATTAACAAGCAGGATTATCAAACTAAAGAGATAGTAATCCTACTTAATGGTATGTGTAACTCTGCTTGCCATTTTGTTTTCGATTATACATTTAAGAGGACAAGACTGGAAATCTGGAAATCTGGGTTCTGTCTCAGCCAGACTGGCTTCAGTACTGGTCTTTTATAGACCTAATAAATGGGTTAATTAGAAGTTAGTTAACATCTATATTTACTTCAACTTCAGAAATTCTTTGGCACTTTGAAATTCTGCAAAAAATAGGAAAAGAAAAACTCAAGATTATTACATGAGTACAGCTCTTCTATAACTTTTCTACTGAAGTGACTCCAATGGCAAAGATGAGGGTACATATCTCTCCTCAATGATCACCCCATGCGTTGGTCTGGGACATAGCCTGGGGCAGCTTCCAGAAGCAAAAACCTTTTTTAGAATTTCTAGATTGAGGGGCGCCTGGGTGGCTCAGTGGCTTAAAGCCTCTGCCTTTGGCTCAGGTCATGATCCCAGGGGCCTGGGATCGAGCCCCACATTGGACTCTCTGCTCAGCAGGGAGCCTGCTTCCTCCTCTCTCTCTGCCTGACTTTCTGCCTACTTGTGATCTCTGTCAAATAAAGAAATAAAATCTTAAAAAAAAAAAAAAAAAGAATTTCTAGATTGAGGGATGCCTGGATGGTTCAGTAGGTTAAGCATTTGCATTCAGCTCAGGTCATGATCCCAGGGTCCTGGGATTGAGTCCCACACTGGGCTCCTTACTCAGTGGGGATCCTGCTTCTCCCTTGCCCTCTGCTGCTCCCCCGCTTATGTGCACTCTCTCTCTCTCTCTCTGATAAATAAATAAATAAAATCTTTTTAAAAAATTTCTAGATTGATGCAATACGTGCCCTCCTTAATACCCACCACCTGGCTCCCCTAACCTCCCACCCCCCCTTCAAAATCCCTCAGGTTGTTTTTCAGAATCAAATGATAGTGGTGATTTTAAAAAAAAAAAAATTTCTAGATTGATCTTTAAATCCATTTTCTATTATATTCTATATCTCTATTGGGTTTAATATAAAAATACTGTGTTTTCCAAATCCTAAAATGCAATTAACATTCTAGCAAGATCTGTTTACTGAATAATAGTCAGTATCTCCCCCCGGATCAGCTGATGATCCATACCCCATTTTGAGAAATAGGTACAAACAGCCGAGAAAAGAAGTCTATGCCAGGGTTGAAAGCTCACGGTTTTGAGACCTGGGCAGGAAACACAAATGAGGAGCAGAGCCTGTGGGTGGAGGACTAGGGAGATCTCTGAATAAGCACAAGGAACAGCTGTTAGCTTCAGCCAGAGTACTGTCCAATGGGGCCAAATATTCTGATTCTTCAAGGGACGTGAAAAGATGAATTTTATATGAAATCTTTTCCAGGCCACCTGGCCAGATTCAGGGCAAAGCCTTCCTGGTTTTGAGTCCTTCATCCTAATGCCTGCTTCAAGAAATGAATTCAGTTGCACGGGAGAAAGCACGTTTCCATGGACGATGGAATAGGAAAAACATTTTCAAAGGGTCAGAGTGAAGGCTGTGGACTTCTGAGGGCAACAGTGCAATTTTCTTCCCTTCAGTTAGATCATTAGAAGCAGAAAGACATCAATTTTTCACAGTCATAATGGGCAGCTTAGCCCGGAGGCAGAAGGCTGGATCAGACAGGCTCTGGAGACTGACTTCCAGGATGATGGGGAAGTTGTGGCTTTTACGTTTGCATTTAACCTTGGAATAAGGACACCCTGTTTGGAAACCAGGCCAAAAAGTGATGGCATATAAATGAAATATATTTAAAGGCCACATGAGTACTGCATACACCAAGTTCTAGTCCGTGTCGCAGACTACGGTATGGCTGCTTCAACTTTTTCACCCATGTGAGAAAGAAAAACAGAGGAGGAGCCACTGACATTGAGAAGTTGGCCCGGCACCCACAGCTAGACCATGCTACTGTTTTCTGGAATAATCACAAGTTCACAGTGTACCAACCTCAGGCAAGGCTCCTCTGAGACTGTGGATTCAGTGAGACAAAACTAGGCTGCTACATGATTTTTCTTAAGCAGACACAAAATCAAAGTCACTGTGCCACCCACAAAATGCCAAGCACCACCCCCCTCTTGGCTCAGATGGGTGATGGCTACTTCTTTACCAGTTAGAGCTCTATGTTCACTCTAGTCTATGGACAAGATTTAGATACCCAATCTCTGTATAGATAAGATTTAGATATCCAACTCTAGAATTGCCCCTTTTTTCTGATACCAATTAGAGGTGACCCCAGCTTCCTCAGGTCCTCTGCCATATCACCCAACTCCTTTGGGTGAAGTAGACTTCACCAACCTTTCACTAAGACACCCATGGTTTCCCAATGGTGTGTGTTCTCCCTCGTTGCAGTGGGTCATGAACTGAACTTGTTATGCTACAGGTGTGCTCCTGCTGGCATCTGGCTGAAGGACATGAATCCGTGTGAGCAATCAGCATGGTCTCCCACACAACTAACCCATCCGGGTCAAAAGGCAATGACTTTGAAGGTGGCTGAAATGATTCCGCCCAGCCACAATACCCTTTTCCTGCCAAGTACACTCTGGTGTTAGCCATTCCTGCTCCTTTTCTGGTGCTTGATTAGGCAATATTTCTGCTTCTGATGAATGCAGGAGGTTTGCAGGCCTGAGACTCATTATTCAGACAGCAGATAACCAGTGTTTACCCATTTACTTTTATGCGACCTTACTCCAAAAACCAATGAGGTATAAACATTCCTCTTAAAATGATCCAATTGTGAGTAAAAATAGGTATTGTGGGGGAAACAAACAGACTTCAAGGAAGGCAGGGCAGGAGGCAATGTGCTCGGTGCTCCCTTACGGCTGCAAAAAAGACAAGCAATTAAATTCCCAAACGCTATTAAGCGCGGCATTTAACAAGAAAATATATTCCTCTTTGCGTGGCTTCAGAAAACAACAAATGGAGTCATGTCTAGAACAGGATGTAATCTGGCAAATCTGTAGTCACAAGGGAATAATTACATTGAGTTTGGGTAAATGAGAGTTAAGACAGTGAAATGTGAAACCAGGACAGCCGATGTTATTAGAAGCTTACAGCTTTTCCTTGACATTCATTCTAGTGTCAACACAAAGGGAGGTAGGCAGACATTCACTTCCAGTTTGAAAAAGTATCAGTTTCTAAACATTTATTATGGATTTTAAAGCAGAGGTATAAAGAGAAAACCAAAAACCTGCTGATCGAGTAAACGGACAGAAGCAAATCCAAACAAAACACCAAGTTTACAAATAAAACTACTCTTCCCTCTCATTTCACACTCTTTTCCCTCAATGTCAACCCTGTTAGTAATTTCTCTCTGCATCCTTCGAAAAAGTGAAAACCACTTCGATGAGTTATCACTACACAGTCCTGAGAACAACTTAAAAAAAGAAAAAGGTAAAAGGAAACAAGATGGGATTGGGAGGGAGACAAGCCATAAGAGACTCTTAATCTCACAAAACAAACTGAGGGTTGCTGGGGGTCAGGGGGTCGGGAGAGGGGGGTGGGGTAATGGACATTGGGGAGGGTATGTGCTATGTGAGTTCTGTGAAGTGTGTAAACCTGGCGATTCATAGACCTGTATCCCTGAGGCTAATAATACATTATATGTTAATAAAAATAATAAAGTAAAAAGAAAGAAAGAAAAAGGTAGTGTAATTCCAAAGACATTGCCAGTCAAAATGTAAAATGGTATCCACATTCTGGAAAATTGTTTGGCAGTTTTTTATACAATTAAACATGGACTTACTAAATGACACAGAAATCACAGCTCTCAGGCATTTATCCCAGAGAAACGAAAACTTACACTAATACACACACACACACACACACGTGCGCGTGTGCACATGCACGGACACGCCCACAACACGCACACAACCCTATATGTGAATGTTCTTGGAAGCTTTATTTACAATAGGAAAAACTGGAAACAACCCAGATGTCCTTGGGTGGATGACTCAACAAGTTCTGGGGCATCCGTGTAATGGCACATGCGTAGCAATAAAAAGAACGAACTATTTTTATATGAAACAACCTGGAAGCTTCTTGAAGGCACTATGCTTATTGAAAAAAAAAATCAGTCTTAAAAAATTGCATACTACATGATTCCACTTATGTAACAACCTAAAAATGATAAAACTACAGAGTCCAAGAACATATTAGTGGCTTTCAGGGTGGGTGAGGAATAAAGGGATAGCCTGACTGAGATCCTTTGAGCTGACGGACCAATTGTATACCTTGATTATAGGGATGGCTATACAGATCTAAATGTAGGATAAAACGGAATAGAATTATGCACATACACACATACAGAAATGCATGGAAAATAGTGAAAAAACAACAAGAACTGTAGTATTGTGCATTGTCAATTTTGTGGGCTTGCTGTATGCTACAGGTAGACAAGATGTTGCCATGGGGGAATGTTGGATAAAAGGAATGCCAGGTTTTCTACACTATTTTCAAGACCTCCTATGAGTCTATAAAGATTCCAAAGATATTTTTTTAAAAGCCACATGTATGCAGGGTGCCTGGGTGGCTCAGTCGGTTAAGTGACTGCCTTCGGCTCAGGTCATGATCCAGGAGTCCTGGGATCGAGTCTGCGTCGGGCTCCCTGCTCAGTGGGGAGTCTGCTTCTCCCTCTGACACTTCCCCTTCTTATGCTTTCTCTCTCTCATTCTCTTTCTCTCTCAAATAAATAAAATCTTTAGTTAGATGATTGGATGGATAGATAGATAGATAGATTGATAGATAGATAAAATAAGAGACAGACATATGCCAACTGTATAGATTAGGATGCTCTGGGCTACAAGGAGCAGAAAATTCTAATTCAATCAGCTTAAAAGAATAGAAATGCCTGACCATCTCATCAACCAAGAATTTGGAAATAGGTTAGCTCTGGAAATAATTAAGGACCCAGGATTTTTTCCTTACTTCTGCTCTGTCATCACTGGAACATAAGCTTGGTCCCTTATGCTAGCTTGTATAATGACCTCAGGACAGCTAGCGGCATTATCACATCCAGTGGCAGGGGGACCGTTTCCAATTACTATCTGTTTTAGTCACAGAAGCAAACATTTTCAAAGAAGTCATCTCACTTTCACTCATGTCTCATCGGCCGGGTCACCTACCAACTCCTAAAGCAAATGCTGGAGTTAGGGGATTTGGCAAGGGGAGTCAGGGCAGGAGAAGAGTAGGCAGGAATGGAACCAGCACAAATCATGATCCATCCTTGAGGCTTCAAACCAATGTCTACAGCTAAGAGTTAAATAAGCTAAGGCATGTTCACACCACAAAATACCATACAGCCATAAAACATGAACTAGATAGATATTTATGGGTTAATATGGGAATCTCTCAAAACTCTAATAGGAAATGGAAAACAAGTTATAGAGTCATGTATATAACAAGGTGCCTGTTGGGTGAATTTCTTGTAATGATAGCAAACAACGGGGGCGCCTGGGTGGCTCAGTCAGTTAAGCATCTGCCTTCAGCTCTGGTCACGATCCCAGGGACCTGGGATCCAGCCCCATGCTGGGCTCCCTGCTCATTTTTCCTCTCCCACTCCCTCTCTCTCTGTCAAATAAATCAATAAAATCTTCAAAAGAAAAAAAGATAGCAAACAACATTAGGGGTATGTACTAACTGTTTGCATCCCCTCAAAATTCATATGTTGAAATTCTAAGCCTCAATGTGATTACATTAGGAAGGAGGTGATTAGGTCATGCAGGTGGGAGCCTAACCATCCACAGGTCAGGAAACATGCCCTCCCTAGACACTGGATCCACTGGCACCTTGAGCTTGGACTTCCCAGCTTCTAGGACTGAGAAAAATAAATATTTCTTATTTCACCCATCCAGTCTGCGGTACGTTTGTGACAGCAGCCCGAGCTGCGGACTGAAACAGCTGATATATTCTAATTCCTTGTTTTTCATTCTTTTCTTTAGAACCTCTATTTCATTCAGGAAGGCATATAATAGAGCAACTTCCCATATATTCAGAAGCACCAACACTACTCACTGTTGCCAATTTAATAGATTTAAAATAGCACGTCACTGGTGTGGGGCATTTTTAGGAACGGGTGGGATCAAACATCTTTCCTCAGCCTTTGACATTTGGCTTTCTTTTCTTTAACATTTTCAATCAAGTTGTTTTTCTTTTACTTACTGGGTTAGGCGAATTTTAGATAAACCTAAAAAAACTAACTTTTTAACGGTCATACGTGTTGCAGGTATTTTTCCCTCTTTGTTATTTTTCTCTTACTTTTTGATGATATGGTTGGCTATAAAGAAGTTCCTAATTTTCGTATAATTAAAAGTATCAAAGTTTGCCCTTTCTAGGTTCCATGATGACTTTGAAAAGCTTTTTCTCTAAGACTATGAGTAAATCCACTCAGGCCAGTCGTTGGACTTTCTCAGTGATGGAAACGTTTTATATCTACATTTACCCAACATGATAGCCATGAGCTAGGGGGGTTGTTGAGTAATTAGGTGTGAAAACCTGAATTTTCCATTTTATTTAATTTTAATTCATTTTGATGTAAATAGCAACATGTGGCCAGTAGCCACCATCCTGGACAATGCAATTCTATAATCTTCACGGTTTCACTCTCCAAAATAGCTAAATATTTGAGCCTTTAGGAATTTGTTTGCATAAAAGGAGTGAATTATCAGGATCTAAATCAGGATCTGACTGCTGTGTTTTATTGGGAACAGAGACTACCTCAAGATTCAAGTGACAGTTAGAGAATCTACCTCCAGAAAAATAAGTATATGAAGATACAGACAGAATTCTGAAGCTTATGTGCCAGGAGCAGAAGATACACAATGCACAAGTCAATCATAAATCAAGATCATTTCTGATGATGATAAGGGTAATAAGGAGCTGGGACAGAGCTATGAGAGAGATTGATGGAAGGGGAGGGATGGTAGGAGGCACCACCTTAGAGATGGCAGACAAGAAAGGCCCTTCTGGGAAGAGGATATATGAACTGGAAGCTTCATGATGAGTTCAAAGCCAGACCCCGAAAACCTGCACTGAAAACCTTTCAAGCTGAAGAACACCCAGAGCAAAGGCTTGTAGGCAGAGGTGAGGTTTGCTCCTTGGGAGGCAGAAAAGATGTCCAGGGTAGTTAGAACCTGGTGAACAAGATTGGAGGTGGCAGAGTCAGGACTTCGGTCCCTCCGAAGTCCCTACTCTCCACCACGAAACTGCTTGCCCTGTGATTCCAAGCTGCTCCTCTCCTGCTTGATAACTTGACCGGATATGTCGCTTACTCTTGCTTCCAGGCTCAATTCTTGCCCCCAATAGTCTATCACCCCAATGACTGACATGTCCTCAAGAGAAGCCATCTTTGATGTTCCTCTAACAGTTTCCTGCACCTGCAGCGCCCTCCCTTGCCACTTATGCCTGATGGACAGTTACCCATCCCAGCTGCCCTTTGACTTCCAGACTCCTAAACTCCTGGAACCTCTGCCAGCCCTGTAGCCCCACCAGATACACTGACCTCTTCCCTTAGAGCCCGCCGTAGCCCATGCACCCTGCCATGGAGTCACTTGTATCACCCGAGGTGGTACAGTTTTTTTTAATATGTTGTCACTTACAATGAAATCTCACGTTCCTTGATCACGTCTTACTCATCTTAGCGCCCTGCCTGACACGGACATTTTTTGAATGAGTGACTAAATTAATGAATCCATTTCCGCAGAAGAACACACTTCCCCTTCTGTTCTCCGTTATGAACCAAGACGAGCACACTACAGTGCTCAGCTGATGATGGGTCTATTTGTCCTAAGCTGTGAAGCTGAGGTCTAATTGGTGCTTCAGCCACACTGCTGGCTTCCTCATATATTAAGGTAATGCTTTCAAGCACCCCATATTGTCAATTTATGTCCTATCTAAGAAGGAGCTGATCATTTTTATTGTTCCCTTGAGTCCCCAGTTAATCATCATTCAATTTTTCACTCAACATTCTAGAAAGCCCGATCTATTGTTGTCAAAACCCACACAGACTTGCTACTTTGTGCACCTGTTATGTGGCCAATGCAGGAGGTTTAGAGGACTGTCCATGGACCGACATGATTTTTCAAGCCATCACTTAAGTATCTAACATCAAAAATTACCACCCCATTTAAAGAAGGACTCAATAGCTTTGTCTTGAATGAATCAGTGGCTTGGTATGATCTGGCTCTCATTTTCTATGTCATGATTTGGTTTAATTTAACATTGATTGAACAAGATGAGTAAATATAAATTGATTTTTTTTCAGGGATGATACTTGGATCATTTGGCTCTGTCTGTGGCTTATCCCTCTTATCCCTGAAGGAAAGAAATAAAGAAACAGAAGGGAAGTAATGTTATACTCATTGGGGAATCACTGGTCATCTAACATGTGTGCAGAAAATGACGTTGTCAAATGAGCAAAGGAAACATCACACGCTATGTTATTTAAAAGCAATATATCAGGTATCAGAAAGAAGGTATACCTTAGAACAGCTGACTTAGAAGAAAAGCTTATTGTCAGTACCTGGGTCTTTCCTTCCAATGTCCAATCTACTTGAAAAAGTACAGTAAAATTTCTGATACTGTCATTTGGCTAGAAAGTGTGATGCCACCATGATATGCTCTAATTCAAGCACTTGAACTTGGGAGGGCCATCAACAGCTGGCATCTGGAAGAAGACCACAGGAGATGCCAAAGGGTCTAGAAAATATGGCTTTGGTGAAATAGTTCATATACCGGCATGTTTTGCCAAGAATGTAAGAGACTCAATTTTGCTTCCAACATGACCAAGAAGTGCAGACTGGCCCTGATCCTTGCAGATAACAACTATAAACAACAACTATAAACTTGGGACATAATACAAAACATAATACAAAAACAAAGCAAAGCAGGGGCACCTGGGTGGCTCAGTGGGTTAAGCGTCTGCATTCGGCTCAGGTCATGATCCCAGGGTCCTGGGATCGAGCCCCGCATCAGACTCCCTGCTCAGCAGGGAGCCACTTTCTCCCTCTCCTCTGGCTGGTGGTCTCTCTCACTACCTCTGTCTCTGTGTCTCTCTGTCTCAAATAAATAAATAAAATCTTGGGAAAAAAACCCCACAAGGGAAAGTAGTCAGGGTTTAGGAAATGGTGAAATCATCGCAGCAGAGGGAATATCTCACTAGGAATCCAGATACCCAGGCCCCTGCTGGGACAGAGGCATGTGACTCTGAGACCATCCTTCCCTCATTTCACCTTCTTCCCATCGCTAGCATTGGTTTATTTATCACAGTGCATTCTGTTTATCCATGGGTCTCATAAACACATGGTCTTCAAAAGCTAGAAACCACTATTTCTTCCCGATGGGACTGAAGTAGGTGTTTCGGTAGTGCTTGCTGGGACAGAAGTTGGTTTTGAAGGTTTTAGTTGGACTAGGTGAGGAACCTATTGAATTAGGATGAGAATTAGAAGCTGAAACCAAAATCAGTGGAAGGAATATTTCAGCAATCCAGAGAGAAACCATAGGCAATCAGTGTAAATGGAGACTAGGAGATAAAGGCACTAATTGTGTAAATAAGGTTCTGTTGGAAATGACAAGAACTGGATGAGTCATTTAAGCATAAGGGAGGAAGGAGTCACGAATGGGCCTGATGTGGATGGGACGGTCGTTAGTTAAGCGACTGAAAGCAAAAAGATGGGGTTTGGGGAGTGTAGGGATTGGAAAAGTACTAAGATCCCTCTTGGGTCTGTTTTATTAAAGTGCTTCTGAGCACTCAGTTGAAAATACCCAGTAGTAACTTAGCAAAACAAGAGCGAAGCTGGGTTATTGATGGCAACTAACACGGGGTAGGGGGGTGGATGAAACTAACTAGCAAGTGTTGCAAAGAAAGAAGAAAGGGTAGCCCCAAAATCTCAACCCTTTAGGGGGCAAGTGGAGAAGTCGCTACAGTGGAGATAGAAAGAATGTACTCAGTAGGCTGGAAGAAAACCAACACAGCATCAGAAATCAGCGGGACAAACCTTCAAGATGGAGGGAATATTTATCACCACGAGAGCCCACGAAGAGAGGAAACAAGGCAAGGACTAAGAGACAACAACTGATAGTTTGCAGTAGAATTTCAGTTCTGTGGCCAAAAGAGAACTCAAATGGTGGAGCACTGAACAGGGGAATGAGGTTAAAACAGATGCACCCTTTCTAGACATTTAATGATGTTGGGAAAGAGAGAGAGGACATTAAAGATAGAAGAAGGACCAATCTACTTTTTTTTTCTTTTTTTTTTCTTTTTTTTGGCAAGGAGAGAGACTCAAACATATTCCTAGGGTCCAAAGAAAAGGACGTCACAATTGTTAAACATTACAGAGGGGGAAAAAGAATCAAAAAGCAAAATTCCAGAGGAGACAAGTCTTTTAAGTACAGAGTGAGAAAAGAGCATAGAAAGGAAAAAGGACATAGCATTCAACCATTCCTTCCTTCCTTCCTTCATTCATTCATACTTTCCAAAAAAACACATTTATTTAGCATCTACTATCTGCCAGGCACTGTTCTAGATGCTCGGGATATATCAATGAAGAAAACAAAGAAGTCTGCCCTTATAAAGCTCATATCCTAGCAAGGCTGATAAGGAGGGGGGACACACAATAACAAAACACACTATACATATAAATTATGATTTGTTAGAAGATGCCAAATACCATGCAATAAAAACAGAGCATCATAAAGGAGATTGAGAGAGTCAAAATAGGAAATTGGGTTGCAATTTTTTAATAGCATTGTCAAAGTAGAGCTTATTCAAAAAGTAAGACAAATGAGGGGATTTGCCAGGTATTATACGGTTGAAAAGAAAGGATGGGCACACGCATATCTATGGTAAAGGAGACATAAAATTTGTATTTTTAGTATTAGAGGAACAAAAATATTAATTATTTATCAAAGGAAGAAACACTGCTGCAATTTAGTGATCTGCTTCTTGGTGGGAGGAGCTGTTAAAAAGAATTCATCTCTTTCTGTGTGTTTCTGGGGAGCCAAGCTAGCATTGCTAGTCTCAGTGTATCACACTTAGGACAGAAGTGGGGTGGCCGGAAGGTCAGGAGGCCCACAATTAATTAATAGGATCTGGAGATACCTGGCTGGTTCAATCAGTAAAGCATCCAATCTTGATCTCAGGGTCCTGAGTTTGAACACCGCACCAGGCACCGAGATTGCTTAAATAAATGAACTTTTTAAAAAATAAGATCTGGGGCACCTGAGTGGCTCAGTGGGTTAAGCCTCTGCCTTTGGCTCAGGTCATGGTCTCAGGGTCCTGGGATCAAGTCCCACATCGGGCTCTCCGCTCAGCGAGGAGCCTGCTTCCCCCTCTCTCTCTGCCTGCCTCTCTGCCTACTTGTGATCTCTCTGTCTATAAAATAAATAAATAAAATCTTTAAAACAAAAAATAAGATCTGCTTCCATCAGTCACGGCCCAGGGAAGCTAACCATGGAGTTCAATATCGCTATTACAAAATAGCCAGGCAAGGAATTGTGTGGTTATGACTCATACCTCTCTTGATTGATTCATTTGGTCAGCAATAAATTATTAAAGTTTATTTACTCACAATGTTCATGCACATAGTAAAAAAGGCCTCCAGACTGACGTCTGATGCAAATCCAAATAAAATGACACACTACCTATAGAATTCCTCTTTCAACTAAAGGCAGCAACCTCATCTAAGAAAAGTCGGTCAGGATGGCTAAGGAAGTTTTCGAAGTTTCATCAGACCAGGAGAGGATGACTGCATGCTTCCTATGTCCAAATTTCTCACCCGTTCTGTATTGTCAAGGACCAGTTCAGTGTGGCTCCCAGTGGAAAATGACATTGTTTCTGCTGTACTGATACATACTAAGAACTTGCCACAAGGAAGACGCCCGAAAGAAGAAAACTCCGATTGCCACAAAAGCAACCATGGAAGTTGAGAAGAAGCTCTATTACCCAGGAAAAGTCACGGGGTGCGGTTGGCAAAAGCCATTCTGATCTGCCCCCTTTCTGAAAGAACGCAAAGAGAAACAGGGTCCCTCCTCTACCAAAAGGGTTCTCACCCAGGGACTCGGACTCTGCAAACAACATTTAAATATGGTCTGTGGGTTCTCTTTTTTTTTTTTTTAACATTTTATTTATTTATTTGAGAGACAGAGTGAGAGGGAGCAGGAGAGGAAAAGTCAGAGGGAGAAGCAGACTCCCCACGGAGCTGGAAGCCCGATGTGGGACTCGATCCCAGGACTCTGGGGTCATGACCTGAGCCAAAGGCAGTCCCTCAACCAACTGAGCCACCCAGGCACCCCTGGTCTGTGGGTTCTTTTTTTTTTTTTTAAGATTTTATTTATTTATTTGACAGAGAGAGACAAAGTGAGAGAGGGAACACAAGCAGGGTGAGTGGGAGAAGGAGAAGCAGGCTTCCCGCGCAGCAGGGAGCCCAATGTGGGGCTCGATCCCAGGACTCCGGGATCATGATCTGAGCCAAAGGTCATGCTCAGCTTAACCAACTGAGCCATTCAGGCGCCCCTGGTCTGTGGGTTCTTAATTGCATTCCTCAAGGAGACAGATCATGGCCCCCCTCAGTTGCGTTTCTTTATATCCATCCAGAGGCAACAAAACATCAGGCCGAACTTGGGGGGTGCAGAGGCATCACCGACCCTGAAACCGTCTCATCTAACTTGTGAGGACCCTACAATGAGGTGTGGAAGTCAGGCATGGAAATTCCCTGGCAGAAAAATCCCTGGCAGGTATTCGTCCTGTAATTATAGCTTCTCATGGACTGCATCTGTTCAGAGCATCCGACAGCCAAGAACAGGGAGCAAGGGAGGCTCCCACCTCAGTCCAGTCAGGCTGCATTACATAAATGTGTGCTCAAAGTTAGGAATCGGGCTCGAGGCTGTCCACATCCATCTCTCCTCTAAACAGTAGATGTGACAAGGGGATTTGACCAGTACTCAAGCTGACAATGAGTAAAGCCAAAGGAATTCTGGACATCCAGTCTTTTGACAAAGACAGAGTCTATATATTTCCTGCCTTGTTTGAATAAATGTGAGAAAAAAGCTTTGGACCTATGAGAATAGATGCAGAAAGGGAGAGAAACATTCTCCTGAAGCTTCAGAGTAATAGTGGGTGAGTGAAATGACTTATCACAAGAAATAGAGAGTTATTTGGGGAAACGTGTATCCCTAAAGGACCCAAGAAACTATTGTCTATAAAAAGAAAATCACAAGAAGTAAAAGGCAAATTGCAAATACAACAGGGTAAGTTGCAAAGAGATTCAATTAGGATAAAAAAGGGAACTTCATGCATTGCAAAAGAGTAGAAAGAAATGAAAATTTCACCAGATGAACAAAAATCCGCACTAAAGAAAGAAAAAGTAGTATTGTTACAGAATTTAAAATCATAGATGTAGGGAAAAAACCTTAGGGAAGTGAGTCAAAGCCTAGGAATGGAAATATTCCTTTGTTGATGGGGAAGGCATTGAGGTAGGTTTGATAGAAATCAGAGAAGAGATACCAAAATCCAGATCATATTTCTAAATCCCACCCAGCCCCATATCCCCGTATTCATTCCCCATAGCCTCCAGCATCAGAAAAGTATCTCAAAATATCACTTGGAGGGAGGGAGAAAACAGACTCCAATTAGGTATGATGAGTGCCAAGGAGAATCAACCCACATGGTGTCAGAGTATAAAGATCTGGACAGAGTCACTGAAAACAGGAGCAAGAGGACGAGCCGAGGCATGGCATTTCTGCAAGTCTTCTGGGCTGCAGGGATGCCTCCCATTTGCCCTCCTCCCCAGTCCCTCTCTCTCCACCTCCTCCGGCATTCTCTATGCCCCAAGTTGACCATTATGCACACATGCCTTTTGTCTTCCCACTGGAAGACCCCTGCAAAAGATTATAGGAAAGAAGAAATTAAGATTAAGCTATTCATTCCTGCCTCTCTCATATAACCTCCTATGACTTTGGATAAACTTGTCTCTCTCTAGAAGGCCACCGTTTCTACCATGTGGGTTTTTCAGTAGCTCTCTTCTCTGGGCTCCAAGAACCATGCCCTGTCTTTGCCTCTTCAGGCATGGGGTGGAAGTAGCTTCCTGCAGATGCTGGCTGAAGGGAACAAGCTTTGGTTAGTTTGAGCATCCCTCTCTCCCGCCTGTATCTTTGTACACAGTTTCTTTATTAAGCTTCTTCAATTATTCCAGTTTCCAAATTTCATTCACCTCCTGCTGGGCCCCTGCCTAAAACAAATATTCAAACAAATAAAGTAAGAGAAAGAGCACACCAAACAGAGAGAAATGGCCTAGAATTGAAGAAAGTATAACCCAAGCAATAGAAGATTCCTTGCATATTTTTGCAATGGATTTTGCAAGCCTCTAATTCAATGAACAAGAGCTCAAGGACAAGACTATCAACAAAGAATGAAAGTTAAAAGGAAATATAAGAAATAAGACATAGCTAGGCACCTGGGTGGCTCAGTGGGTTGGGCCTCCGCCTTTGGCTCAGGTCATGATCTCAGGGTCCTGGTATCGAGCCCCACATTGGGATCTCTGCTCAGCAGGGAGCCTGCTTCCCCCTCTCTGTCTGCCTCTCTGCCTACTTGTGATCTCTCTCTCTGTCAAATAGGTAAATAAAATCTTTATTTAAAAAAAAAGGAAAGAAAGAAGACACTGAGAGCTCGATAACTAAGACATGAACTATTGTCATTGATCAGCAAGGTAAGAATTAATTTCAAATAACAAAAAATAAAACGAATAGGGTTGAGGAGCAAATTACTGATGTTGAGAAAGTCACAATGAATACACAAGAAAAAAAATAACCAACTAAAGAAGAAATGAGAGATGGAGAAGACAAACATAATACAACACAAAGGCGATCAAGTTCTCTGAAATAAAGGACCCAAAAGTGATGCCCAAAATATTCTGACATCCTCAAGACTTCTCTGAAAGGAAGGAAGATCTGAACCTGCAGATAAAAATAGATTCTCTTTGGGGCACCTGAGTGGCTCAGTGGGTTAAAGCCTCTGCCTTCGGCTCAGGTCATGATCCTAGGGTTCTGGGATTGAGCCCCGCATTGGGCTCTCTGCTCAGCGAGGAGCCTGCTTCCTCCTCTTTCTGCCTGCCTCTCTGCCTACTTGTGATCTCTGTCTGTCAAATAAATAAATAAAATCTTTAAAAAAATAGATTCTCTTTTTAATTAAATGGGTTGATATCAAGATTTCTGGGAAATAAACTTTAATGATAAAAAAAGAACTCAAAGCATTCAGATCTAGAGAATGAATTATCCTTAAGTGTGAAAAAAAATCACACCAGCCTCAGTCTCCCCCATAGCAATAATCAATGCTAGAAAATTTGGAGACATGTCTACATGACTAAGTGGAACATGAAGGAACCAACAATATCATACTCAGACAAGTTATAATTGAAGTATAAAGACAAGAAGACACACTCAAATGTGAGAACATCCAAGGACAATAACGCCCACAAAAACTTTTGGGGGAAAAAAAAGCCCATGATGAATTCCAGCCAAACAAGAAAAAAAAACTGAAAATAAAGCACAGAGCAAGAAAGAAGTTGTGGTATAAGGCTTGATAAAAAGTAGAATCCATTAGAAGATATTTGCCAGTCATATATCTGATAAGGGGTTAATATCCAAAAAATATCAAGCACTTACACAACTCAACATCAAGAAAAGGAAGAAAGAAGAAAGAAAGAAAGAGAGAGAGAGAGAGAGAAAGAAATCACCTGATTGAAAAATGGACAGAGGACCTGAACATCCATTTTTCCAAAGAAGACACACAGATGGGAAACAGACACAGGAAAAGATGCTCAACATCATTCTCATTCTTCATCAGGGAAATGCAAATCAAAACCATGTGAGACTTATTCAATTTCTTTCTTGAGTGTTCTGTAGTTCCTCAAGTGCAGATCCTTTACTTCTTTGGTTAGGTTTATTCCCAGGTATCTTATGGTTCTTGGTGCTATAGTAAACTACAGGGTATTTACCCCAAAGATACAGATGTGGTGAAAAGAAGGGCCATCTGTACCCCAATGTTTATAGCAGCAATGGCCACAGTCGCCAAACTGTGGAAAGCACCAAGATGCCCTTCAACGGACGAATGCATAAGGAGGATGTGGTCCATATACACTATGGAGTATTATGCCTCCATCAGAGAGGATGAATACCCAACTTTTGTATCAACATGGATGGGACTGGAGGAGATTATGCTGAGTGAAATAAGTCAAGCAGAGGGAGTCAATTACCATATGGTTTCACTTATTTGTGGAGCATAAGGAATAACATGGAGGATATGGGGAGATGGAGAGGAGAAGTGAGTTGGGGGAAATCAGAGGGGGAGATGAACCATGAGAGACTGTGGACTCTGAGAAACAATCTGAGGGTTTTGGAGGGGAAAGGGGTGGGGGGTTGGGTGAGCCTGGTGGTAGGGATTATGGAGGGCACGTATTGCATGGAGCACTGGGTGTGATGCATGAACAATGAATTTTGGAACACACACACAAGAAAATCAAATTAAATTTAATTTTTTTAAAAAGTGAGATATCACCTCACGCCTGTCAAAACAGCAAGAATCAAAAAGACAGTAAGGTGAGGATGTGAAGAAAGAGGAACCCTTCTGCCCTGTGTTGTGGGAATGTAAATTGGTGCAGTCGCTGTAGAACATGGTATGGAAGTGCCTCAAGAAACTAAAAATTGAAATACCATGTGAGGGGCACCTGGGGTCTTAGTCCATTAAGCATCTGACTCTTGATTTTGGCTCAGGTCGTGATCTAAAGGTCTTGAGGTCAAGCCCTGGGACAGGCTCCCTGCTAAGCAGGGAGCCTACTTCTACCTCTCTCTCTGCCCTTCCCCCTCCCCCCAAACCGCACCCTCCCCATGAGCTCCTGCTCTCTCTCTGTCAAATAAATAAATAAATAAAATATTTTTAAAAAAAAACACTGTGCTGAAATCAAGGCCAGCTTAGAATAATAAGTGGTCTAACATTTCTACTCTTCTTTTTTTAAGTTTTTTTAAAATTTATTTAACAAAGAGATAGTGAGCGCAAATAGGCAGAGCAGCAGGCAGAGGGAGAGGTAGAAGCAGGCTCTCCACTGAGCAGGGAGCCTGATGTGGGACTCAATCCCAGGACCCTGAGCTGAAGGCAACCACTTAACCGACTGAGCCACCCAGGCACCCTAACATTTCTACTTTTAGGTAACATACAGCAAGTAGTTGAACATTCACACTCAGAACAACTAGAAAATCCAGAGCTTCGGAAGCAATGAGAATTACAGGGACTGATATTCTAGAGAGAAGAAAACCTTTCAGAAAGGAACTGAAGACCAAATGGGGGCAGGAGCTTATTCGGAAGGTGATAGAAGCTTGGGAATCAGGCCCTGGCCCAGGCAGAGGACCCACGGACGGGGGACAGAGACGCCATTGAGCTTTTGGTGGTCATGGTGATGGTCATGATGGGAAGTCAAGACCAACTTGTACACTTGAAGGGCTACCAACACATGGCTGTGTTTTCCTCCACATTTGTTGAATTCTGGAGCTGTGCAGGGCAGGAGGCCATCAGGCTAAGAAGGAAGTCTCTGAAGGCAAAGCAGAATGTTCTGCATTCCCTTGGTACTTAAAAGAAAAATACCTGCCCAGGGACGCCTGGGTGACTTAGTTGGCTAAGCATCTGCCTTTGGCTCCCATCATAATCCGGGGGTCCTGGGATCAAGTCCCGCATCAGGCTCCCTGCTCAGTGGTGTGTCTGCTTCTCCCTCTGCCTGCTGCTCCCCCTGCTTGTGTTCTTTCTCTCTCTGCCAAATAATTTTTTAAATCCTTATAAAAAAGGAAAAGAAAGGGAAAAAAGAAATACCTACCCAGAGGAAAAGCCTTATAAAATTAAAATCTCTAGAGGGAGTGAATAATTTAGACTGCTATGAGCTACAGTTGTTTTGTTTTATTTGTTTTGTTTTGTTTTGCTGGTAAGAACATGCCAATCTAAGCCAATATGGAGACTTACTATCCAGACGTGGGACCCAGGAGAGGAACAGAAAAAAACAGCAGAGCTCTGGTGGTTCTGTGGGGCTAGAGTGGCACATTTGGAGATTAGAGAGATTACAAACAAACTGCTGGGCTCCCCTAGAATAATTGTCCAAGTCTGCAGCTCCGTGGGATAGGAAAAATTAGAATTTAAGCCTAAAACTTCAAAAAAGCAGAGAAAAACTTCCATCCATCTCTCAGTTCTGAGGCCAATAACTGTCACCCTCTCAGATGAGAGTCCAGAATAGCCACAACCTTGCAACAAGGGAAATCCAGGTAGACCAGGTCTCACCCAAACTACAGTTCAGGGGCGAGTCTGATTTCATCTGTCGCTGAATCCAGGGAAGCATTTCCATACTACCCCCACCTCCCTCTACCAGTAGAGGAAAAGGTAGAGCTTCCCAGATGGAAAAGAGCAGCATCTGGTGTCTGACTTTCTTTTTTTTTTTTTTTTTTAAGATGGTGGGGGAGGGGCAGAGGGCAAGAGAGAATCTCAAACAGTCTCCACACTGACTGTGGTACCAATGGAGGGCTCAATCCCATGACCCTGAGATCAGGACCTGAGCCATAATCAGGAGTTAGACACTTAGCCAAGCCACCCAAGCACCCTTCTGACATTTTTTTAGTGAACAACATCCCATATTTGATAAGAAATTACTAGACATGCAAAGACACAGGACCTATATGACAAATACCAAAGGAAAATATAGCCAATAAAAGAAAACACTGATAATTCTGGATCCCAGATAGTGGAATGAGCAGAATCAAATGGACGTTCTAGAACTGAAAATTCTAACATGAAATCAAGGATCCAATAGATAGTTTTAACAGCAGACTGAATCTAACAGAACGACTTATGAACTGGAAATAGGGTTTAATAAAAATACCTAAACTGTACAACAAAAAGAAAAGAGAATGGGGAAAAAGAATGGTCTTCCTATATTACAGAAATAATGCAGTTTAAAAATGTTGCTTTTTTTAAAAAAAAGATCCATTTATATTGCAATGTAAATAATAAAGCACCTGAGAATAACCCACAAAAGAAATATCCAGGAACATTATGTAGAAAGATGTTAAGACTTCACTAAAGGATGTAAGACAAGTCATGAGTACATGCTGAGATAGATTGTGTCTGTGGCTAAAAAAACAATATTACAATATCTAAATTCCACCTGAATTAATCTACATTTACAAAAAATTCAATCAAAATTCCAGTAAGAGCTGAAAATTCACTTTACGAAGAATCTCTCAAAACACTGGGGAAAGATGCAGTCTTTAATAAATGGTAATAGAACAACCAACTGTCCAGCTGGAGGAAGGAAATAGGCTTCTATCTCAACATCTCCTCCCGTCTCACACCTCTGTATTTTTCTATGTATCCATATGCATTACTGGTCTCACAAATAAGAAGTAGACCCCTTGACAGATGAGAAATTATAGCAGAAGTGAGAGATGCAAGAAAATGGGTGAGATCAGTTCATACATTTTAATCACAGTCCAAAACATGCTCAAGAGAATACCACTGAAAACATTGGAAGAGATTCCAAGAGTACTAAATATAAGGAACAAGGAGCCGAGGGCAAGGGACAAAATTCTTAGCTGGCATGCTGTAGCAGGGTCATCTGGGTGAGAAGACATCCCACACCTTTCCCCTCATCCCCAGCCAGACTAAGAAACAATAAAAGTATGCCATTAGGAAGGACAAGAGACTATGAGAGCTTATTTGAAGGGGGTCTATTGATCTCAGGGTTGTGAGTTCGAGTCCCGCATTGGGTATAAAGACTACTTAAAAATAAAATTTAGGGGCGCCGTGGTGGCTCAGATGGTCAAGGGTCTGCCTTTGGTTCAGGTCATGATCTCGGGGTCCTGGAATTGAGCCTCATGTTGGGCTCCCTGCTCAGCAGAAAGTCTGCTTGTCCCTCTTCCTCTGCTGCTCCCCTGCTTGTGCTTTCTGCCTCTCAAATAAATAAATAAATAACTTAAAAAAATAAAATAAAATGTTTAAAAAACAAAGTAACATGCAAGATCTTCATATAGAAGAGATAAAGTTTTATTGAGGAACATAAAAGAAGACTTGCATAAATGACAATTTTCTCCAAATTCAACTTAAAATCAATGCCATCTCCAAAAGATTTTACATGGAATTTGACAGGTTGATTCTAAAATTTGTAAGGAGTGATAAGTGAGCAAGATTTATTAAGCACTTGTGAACACATAGGAACAAATTGTGTGAATAGGATGGGAGTTTTATCCTCACCAGATATAAAAGATGTTAGAAGGTAAAAATAGCACAATACTGCTGCCACATTAAACAGAGTACTGATTTTGACAATCCAGAAATAGCCACAATTTTATACGGAAATATAACATGAAAAAGTGACATTTCAGCCCATAGGGGGAAAGATGTACTGCAATATGTATTTGGAGACATTTTAGTTATCCCTTTTGAGAAAAAGGGTAGAATTAAGATCCTTTCTTGAAATAAATTCCTTTATTTGAACAAACTGTTAATCTCTAGATTTGTCTTTGGCTTCTATTTTTCTCCTATGTGTAGAAACACGCGTACCGTGAATGCCGACTGTGGTATGGTTTATAGCACTGAATAACTTGGGAAAAAACCCAAATGTCCATCAAGTGGTTATGCTTCAAATAAAGTCATGCTTACAAAAATAACCATACCATAAAATACATGCTGTGGGGTTTTTTAAATGTGAGTACTAATATTGACAGATATTCAAGAATATTGCTAAGTGAAACACCTAAGTTGAATTCACTAAAAAGTAAAGGAAACTATACCAACAAATGTAATTTTAACAGAATTGAAGGACACCATAAAACATACTATACCATCAGAGTGTAGATTTTTATTTTCTCTTCCATGTTACTTGCTTTTTACAGTATTCATGTATTACTTGAATATTTTTTTAAATAAAAATGCTATATAGTATGATTGAATGATCAATGTGATGTTGTTTTACACATATATTTGTATGGACACACACTGGACAGAAACAGGGAAATGTGAATTCATGTATAGTAGGGTCCCTAGTAACCATTTCAGCTTCTGTAGTAGAAGCAACCCACCAACCCACACATTTTCTATAGAATGACCTAGACCCAGGTAGAGGGGTATGTGCCTGTTGACCTAAACCAATCCGGCCATCCATCTGGTCATAGTGATAGACCCATGGTTGAATTTCTGTTCCAATCAGATAATAATTTTGCTGAGTTTTGGAGGAAAAGATACAATCTCTTGTCCTTTAATTGATTGACAATGAGAGGCTCAGGAGTGCCACACCATCTATTTTAACATCAGAAAAACCCATAGAAGAATGAAGTTCATACTTAGTGAAGACACTCCAGAGAGGAAGAGAAACTGAGGAGTAAAGGTATCATTTGAGCCCCTAGATAAAACCATACCTGAATCCTGAATTCTTTTTAGGGCAATAAATTTCCTGTGGTCATTGGGTAAGCAAAGTTGAGTTGATTGGTTTCTCCATCTCTTACAAACAAGAGTCCAACTTGTCAGATTCTGAGTAAAGAACTCAATGAAAACAAATTTAATGTTATAATTATGCTGCTTTTATAGGTAAATGAGGAGAGGAAAACTCCCAAGGATTTCCCATTTCCTACAGGATAAATCATATTCATCAGGCACTATTTTCGACTGGACATATTGGAGCCTGGGGCAAAAGGAAAAATCAGTAACACTGATCCTGTCTTTCTTTAAATTTGATACTTTGCTCATTATGGATTTCTTGCACAGATTTGGGATTTTTTTCAAGTATTGCATTAAAATATCTTGGGGCACCAGGGTAACACAGATGGTTGACAAACCAACTCTTTTTTTAATTTTTTATAAACATATAATGTATTTTTATCCCCAGGGGTACATGTCTGTAAATCACCAGGTTTACACACTTCACAGCACTAACCATAGCACATACCCTCCCCAATGTCCATTACCCCACCCCCTCTCCCGATCCCCCTCCCCCCAGCAACCCAAAGTTTGTTTTGTGAGATTAAGAGTCACTTATGGTTTGTCTCCCTCCCGATCCCATCTTGTTTCTTTTCTTCTTTCCCTACCCCCCCAACCCTGCATGTTGCATCTTCACTTCCTCATATCAGGGAGATCATATGATAGTTGTTTTTCTCCGATTGACTTATTTCACTAAGCAAGATGTGGTATATATACACAATAGAATACTATGCAGCCATCAAAAGAAATGAAATCTTGCCATTTGCAACGACCTGGATGGAACTAGAGGGTATCATGCTTAGTGAAATAAGACAAACCAACTCTTGATTTTGGCTCAAGCCCTGATCTCACGGTCATGGGATCAAGTCCTGCATCAGGTGCCACACTCAGCAAGGAGTCTGCTTGAGATTCTCTCACTCCCTCTCCCTCTGCCCCTCCCCTTCTTGCACATTCTCTCTAAATAAATAAATAAATAAAATCTTAAAATATATATATGCATACATATATATATGTGTGTGTGTGTGTGTGTGTGTGTATCATTGATCTTTATGTCTGAGTTGTTTCTGAAGTCCCCTTAAAATTTGTAGCTGAGGTGAAAGTCTTGGTCCTCTCACCATAGAATCACCCATGTCCTCAGGCTTTTTATCATCTGGTGCTATCCTAATTATCCATCTGAACTAGACACTGTGATGTACCAGCCAATTTTCACCAATTACTTAAGGGCTCAAGAAATTATCCCCCCAACATGGGGACCATGGAAGGCTGACAGCTGGCATCTGGCTCTCCACTTCTCTCCAGGCCAGTGCCCTTAGCTGAAGAGAGACACCTTGCCCAAGATCATACTTTTTATCTGGGGCAGTTCAGGTAACACAAAATGATGTGGGGGTATAAAGGTCTGCAGTGACTCTGTAGGGCCGTCTTAACTCTAGAGCCTCCTGTGGGGATTGGCTGACCCTACACCACTTCTCTCTTCTTCCAGCTTCCCTCTCTGCCCAGTCCTGCTGCCTTCCCTTTCCAACAGGTATGGATTCCAAGAATACATCCCTATAAATTTCCAATATGCATTTGTTTTTTTTTAAGATTTTATTTATTTGACAGGCAGAGATCACAAGTAGGCAGAGAGGCAGGCAGAGAGAGAGGAGGAAGCAGGCTCCCTGCTGAGCAGAGAGCCTAATGTGGGGCTCAACCCCAGGACCCTGGGATCACAACCTGAGCTGAAGGCAGAGACTTTAACCTGCTGAGCCACCCAGGTGCCCCCCAATATGCATTTCTGTATCTCAGAGTCTGCTTTCCAGAGAAGTCACCTGCAACCCCTATCTCATCTCATGTAACCTCTTGCAACACCAAGCTCATTTCCCATCATCCCCAAACAAATACCCTTAACTTCTGCCAAGGCTGTTCATCCTCTTGTCTCTCCTTTATGTTCATCTCTGCATCTGGTTTTGATCCATTCCAAATTCTTCATCTCTCTCCTTGGTCATTTCAAGTCCTACCACCTTCAAGACATAGCATGAGACCAACGTTGTACATGAATGCCTTCTCTATCCATTCCAGCCCACAACACAATGATTCCTGATTTCTATCATGCTTAAATATATACCAAAGGATCGATGAGCTTTCCTGTTCCCTTCACCGTGTTATTTTTGAATCTCTTCATCATAGTTATAGCAGGATTTGACCTAGTTTAACCTCAAGCTACCAGTGATGTTCCCAGAGCCAAAAGCCCTCCTAGTGAACCCCTGACTTTCCCAACTCCTTTGTATTTGCTGACACATGATGCCCACCCATTCACAGAATGGACTGAGTTCACTGGACCACCTATTTCACCTGCCTGGCAGGCTGGGAATGCATTTCTTACTTAACCATAGCCAAAGGGCCTTCTGAAGCCCTCCCTTCCAAGTCTTGATGGCTTGATAAGGATTTCCTATCACCAACTGTATTCTCTATCTAACAGCATCATGCTGGAAAAACACAGTGCTAGTGTCACAGGGAAATTCTACAAAGAATAGAGGAGGCAACCATGAAAGAGACAAGAGAAGTTTTCTTCTACAAGTCCTAAAAAACCAATAAGTATTCATAATATGAATTTGGCTATGACCCATCCTAAGACGACATGTAATACACTCAGCCCTCGTCTTAGTTTAGCACATTCAGCAGTCAGCAGTTCCTCCAGAAAGGGTCAAAGCCAATGACTATCAAACCCCCTGAACAAGCAAGATCTATTTCCTGTAAGAAAAAGAGGTTTTGTTTTGTTTTGTTTTAATTTATTTGTTTGAGAGAGAGAAGAAAAGGGAGAGAGAGAATCTCAAGCAGACTCCACAATGTGGAGCCTGATGTGGGTCTTGATCCCAGGACCTGAGATCATGACCTGAGCTGAAGCCAAGAGTCAGACACCCAGGTGCCTTTGAGATTTTAATCATTACTGTACCAATAATATCTTCTTTGAAATCGACATAGTTTATTTTTATCACATTTGATTCTCAAAATGGCCCCGTGCATTGTACATAAGGAGAAACTGGTGGCTGGGAAGGTTAAAATATACATATCTAATGCCATAGAACTAATAAATGGTCACCTAGGATCTTGAATCCCACTCTTCTAGCAGTCCAAAGCCTTTTCCTCTCTGTGTGCTGCCCACTGTAATGGCTGGAGCTTTATCACTGTGTGATTCGCTTGCAAAATGGAAGCAATGGCTCAGGCATAACTCCTAAGGGGAAACTCCATTCCTTTCCGATAGTCATCAATGTTCTACTCCTTCTCTGATAGGAGCTCTGGCTGCAGGGACTCTTCCTGGTCATGAGAATGCCTGAAAGTCTGGTTCTCTCAGGAGTCAGGATGCAGTACCTTTTTTTTGATGTAAATCAGAGCTATTGGCAACTGAGCAAGAACTCTTTCTCTAAAAGGGGAAGACAAGTGAGAGTCTTTCAAAAAGCTGATGATTATAAATAACTCAGCCTCAGCAAAGGGAAGAGATCATTTCCTTAGAGCTTATGGTGCTCAATTATAAGGTGTTTCCACTAAGAAAAACTAGACTTTACTTTTAACATAAGTCGTTGCAGTTTAGAGCAGTCAGCCCAAACTCCAGACATTTCCAGGGCATTCCAAGTAATAGGGGAAGAACACCACCACCTAACTATAGCTATGGTTTTTCTTCAAACCCCAGGATTCTACCACGCTCTCTAGAATCTGGATGCAAGATGGTGGCAGTAATGTACCATAATGGTTGTTTTGGTGCCCAGACTCTCCATCTGAGCCAACCAACAGCATTTTACAGCAAGCTCCTGTGGCTCTCAAGCCAAGGGCTTTCTTAGCAGGGCAAGTATGCTCCAACTACAGAAGGGGCCATCTAGAAGTGCTAGAGAAGAGTGGGGAGCATTCTTTGACCAATGTTGGATTGGGTTGGTAGACAGATCCCCCGGCTTCCTTGTCTCCAGGACAGAACAGTTCCCGGGTATGCTCTCCTGTGCATCTGATACATCCCTCAATGTATACGCATCCAGATAAGACAGCAGTGCTGCCCCCGGGTTAACAAATGTGGCAGATATTTTCCAGAGCCCAGGGGAAGGAAGCAAAGCCTCACTTCCAGTATCAATGAGCAAGAGCTCATAAGCAGAGAAAGAAAAACAGACACAGAGCTGCTGCTGAGGTCTACCCCAGGAAATCATGCAAGAACAGCAGAAAACAGGAAAAAAATGGAACAGAGAATTCAGGCCAGTGGATCTCAGCCCTGGGTACTGAGTTTTCTGTTCTTATCTATTGATCTATTTGTCTCGTACCTACACCGTAGTATTTTATTGCTGTATCTCCGTAACATTAATATCTCATGAGTCTAGTTCCTCCTTATAATCTTCTTTTTAATAATTAGCTGCACAATTTGCATATGTTAGAGTAAATTCATCAAATTCCAGTAAATTCATCAAATTCCACAATAGCTCCAACTAAAATTTCGATTGCCTGTTTTGAACTTAGAGAGTAACTGAGAGAAAGGTGATGTTTGTGTCAATTTGTCTTATTAAAGAATATAGAGTACCTCTTTATCCTTTAGCTTCTTTTCCAAGGTTTTAATCTTCTGCATAAAAAAAAAATATTTTCTGCATAGAGGTCTTAGTTTTTTTAGTTAATTCCAATATGCTTATAGTCTGGATACTATTTGGAATAGAATGAGTAATATATTTTCTTTTTATTCTTTAAAACTTTAGTTATTTGAGAGTATGACTGGGAGACTGCAGAGGGAGAGGGAGAAGCACAGAGCTGGACATGGGACTTGATCCCAGGACCCTAAATTCATGACCTAAGCTAAAGACAGTTGCCTAACCAGCTGAGCCACCCAGGCGCCTAGAGTGACTAATATATTTTCTAGATGGTTATTTTTGGCAATTTTTATGGAAAGATACCATACTCAGAAACCCTGAAGAACTCTCTTATTTCATGTTGATTTTTCTGGGCTGTTTTCGGTAAACTAAATAATACGATCATTTGCAAATAATAAACATTTATCTTTTTCCTTCAAATTACCTTCAAATTCCTTCATATTTCACTCATGAAGACACATATGAATACCATAAATAAAATATTAGCTATCTGAATGGAATCCTACTGTTAATTAAAAGCATATATTATGTATTAAAAGTAATTTATTATGATCAAGTTGGGCTTATTTCAGGAATGCAAAGACTTGGACTTTTTATGTAATTCACCACTTTGGAGGAAAAGAGGAGAAAATGCTATAATTACTTGGAATTAGAATGTTTGCTAGATAAAATCAATACAATCCTTAACAATGACAAAAAGTCTCAGCAAAGTAGGTTAAAAGGGAACACATTTCAATTAATAAAGGATTTTTGTAGATATACAAAACCTACAATCAAAATTCTACATGATAGAGATGTATGAAATGCATTCTTTTAAGATCAAGAACACCACAAGGCAGCCATCTTCACAATTTCAGCCCACCCAATAGTGAAGGTCTTGGCCAATTCCACAAGAAAAAGAAAGAAAGAAATGGGGTGCCTGGGTGACTCAGTTGGTAGCACACACAACTCTCTTAATCTCAAGGTCATGAGTTTGAGCCCATGTTGGGAGTAGAGATCACCTTTTTTAAAATACTATAAAAGGGGCACCTGGGTGGCTCACTGGGTTAAAGCCTCTGCCTTCAGCTCAGGTCATGTTCCCAGGGTCCTGGGATCGAGCCCCACATCGGGCTCTCTGCTCAGCGGGGAGCCTGCTTCCCTTCCTCTCTCTCTGCCTGCCTCTCTGCCTACTTGTGATCTCTGTCTGTCAAATAAATACATAAAATCTTTTTTTAAATGCTATAAAAGAAATGAGATGTATGTTTACTTCTATTGAAAACTACCAAACCATTACTCAGCCATAAAAAAGAATAAAATCTTGCCATTTGCAACAACACAGACAGACCTAGAGGGCATTCTGCTAAGTGAAATATGTGAGAGAAAGACAAACCTATGACTTCACTGATGTATAGAGTCTGACAACAAGATGGACAAACAAACAAAGAAACATAAGTAGACTCATAAATACCGAGAACAAATGGGTAGTTGCCAGAAGGTAGGTGCCAGGAGGATGGGCAAAATAGAGGAGATTAAGGGGGGAACACTTGTCATACCACATTCCAAAATGGTTGTACCATTTTGCACTCCCAACAAAAACATGTGAGAGGTGATAGTTCCAGTTGCTTCATCTCTTCACCTACACTTAGTGTTATCAGACTTTTTAACTTTAGCCATTCTAGTGGGTGTGAACTGACACCTCAGTGCAGGTTTAATCTGCATTTCCAATATGATTAATGTTGTCAGGAATCTTTTAATGAGCTTACATTTTCATCTGTAAAATGTCTGTTGAAGTCACTTGTCTATTTTTTTTAAAGAATTTATTTATTTAACAGACAGATCACAAGTAGGCAGAGAGGCAGGCAGAGAGAGAGAGGGGGAAGCAGGCTCCCTGCTGAGCAGAGAGCCCGGTGTGGGGCTCGATCCGAGGACCCTGGGATCATGACCTGAGCCGAAGGCAGCGGCTTAACCCACTGAGCCACCCAGGCGCCCCTCACTTGCCTATTTTTAAATTCATTTGTTCATATTTTTCATTATTGGTTTGCAGGAATTCTTTATATATTCTGGATAGAAGTCCCTTGTCAGACATGTAGAGTAAATATTTTCTCCACTCTGGCTCACCTTTTTATTTTCTTAATGCTGTTTTTTTATATGCACAGATGATAATTCTTGTATTAAACCCCATATACCACTTATTTTATGGTTAGTGCTTTTGTGTCCTATGTAAGAAAAATGTTGTACATCAAGGGCATAAAGATCTTCTCCCATTTCTTCTTCCAGCAGCTTCCCAGGTTGGGCTTTTATGATTAAGTCTATGATCAATCTCCAAATTATTTTTTGCAAATTGTGTAAGGTCTTGTCCAAACCCAATTTTTTTTCAAACCCAATTTTTAACATAGAGTAGTCTTGCCACCATTTATTGAAACAAGTATTCTTTCCCTATTAAAATACCTAGCATTCATTCTTAGTGCCATATAATTTTCCACTTTCCTTTTACATATGGATAGTTTCTGGTACAACTATGATGAATAGCACTGCTATGTATGTTTAGTAGATATCTTCTACTATATATATACACATTTCTGTTGATACTGATGGGGCTCAGGACAGGCTGCCCAAGAATGTGCCACTTTGGCATGTAGATTATTTTGAGTTGAAAGCACTTGAGACCCTGTAAGCTCAAGAGAAATATCTGTCCTCCCCTTAACTATACAGAAGAATTGAAATGGGGGTCTTTCTAAGACTCAGGATTAATTATCAATTCTATCTGAGTGACCCAACTTTAGGGTGGGGCAAACATCTAGTTACCAGACATCTCCTCTTCTTATCATCCTGTGAACTATGTTCTTTTCTTCTGAAATCCCAGACTCCCCTACTCCCTTCTCCTTAGTTCAGAATGGCATATATACCTCATTTTGCCTATCTCTGGAATTTCCATATCTATGTGGATTTCCCATACCTATTAAATTTGATTTTTTCCTGTTAATCTGTCTCATATCAATTTTATTTTCTCAGTTCAGTTAGAAGGACCTTGAAAGAGACAAGAGTTCTTGCTTCCTGACACTATCCAACACAATGGATACATCATAGAGGTTATGTATGTCCCACTTCAGTAGACACTGGCCTTTTTATTTTTTTTAAGGTTTTATTTATTTGAGAGAGATAGTGAGTAAGAGAGAGAGAGCACAGATCGGGGGAGAGGCAGGAGGAGAGAGGGAAGCAGGCTCCCTGCTGAGCACAGAACTGGATACAGGACTCGATCCCAGGACCCTGAGATCATGACCTGAGCCCACGGCACATGCTTAACTGACTGAGCCACCCAGGTACCCAGATACTGACCTTCTTAAAAAGTATTTGGACACATGTGTTCTACATACATCATATTTGAGCACTGGTCAAGCTCACAAGACTGGGGTCTTTAACATGGTAGATTTTCACCGAAAAGATTAATGAATGATGGTGAATGTAATTTGTAAACACAGTAAACTCTTCTCTTCTAATCTGTTCATCCAATCTGAAAGTATTTCTTGCATATCTGCCAAGTGCCCATACAGAACGACATTAGTTAATGTGCTAGACCACATCCCCATCTGTTCTCATCTGTTCTCCAATCTCCTATCCCTTAATATGTGTTTATTCAACATCAGAAACCTAAAAGATTACAGTCAAGACACTGTTCCCTGGGACACCAGATTTCCCGTGTGCCAGAGAAAAGGCAGCTTTTCCTATAAGACAAAGCAAACAAATAAAAGAAAATATATATGTATGTTTATACAACAGGTATTATATATTATTATACAATAGGTATTATATATAATATATATTAGGTTTATAATATATATAATATATATTAGGTATATAAAATATATTAGGTTTATTTTATATAATATATAGTAATATATTATAATTCATATCTAATACATATGTGTGATACATATAATACATATATAATAATATACATAATATAGTATATTATATATATTATATATAATATATTATATTATATAGAGAGAGATTTTAGATAGATATAGATACAGATTTTTTCATTTTTAATCACATACATTTTATTATTGTAAATTTTTTTTTTAAATCTTTAATATAGGGGCACCTGGGTGGCTCAGTCGTTAGGCATCTGCCTTCAGCCCAGGTCATGATCCCAAGGTCCTGAGATCAAGCCCCGCTTTGGGGCTTTATAATATAAATATATTATAAATAATATAAATTAATATAAATAATATAATAATATAATATTATAATATAATATAATAATAATATAATATAAATAATATAATATAAATATAATATAAATAATATAAAATAACATTATAAATTAACTGGCCTAATTATTTTAACATTCTCCCAAAACAACTTTTGTAATTGATATTCTAATTTGGGTTAAATGAATCGCTACTCAGTTTTAACTTCTGAAGCATTTTTCCTAACAGGACTTTGCTCAACAATGTAATCCACAGTTGTTAGCATTCTATAGCAGATGCTATCTGCGTATGGTTTGGAGGCAATCTTAGCTATCCTGCACATGAGAGTAACAGCATTTACTGTGTTGTGTACTGGGAGTATCCGTAAGTTACTACCCAGCAATCAGAAAGAGAAAATCTAATTGGTCCATTTTCCACCGAATCTGAATCGCGAATCTTGCAACTTCATAACACTTAAGAGATGAGTTAAGAATAATGGTGGATGTCCATTTGGTCCTTTGTGAGATGAAGCAGTCTTACGTGATGCTCTGCCTTTCTCATCCAGAGCCACTCCAGAGTCAAGTCCACGATGAATTCCTATTCTGGGAGGACGAGAAGCATCCCAGAAACAACTAGCTTCCAAGGCATTCGGTCCCTGGCCACAGCAAGAATGTCTGGTGCCCATTTGCTTTTTAAAATGCCACAGAGCCAAGATTTAGGCTAATATTCTTATTTCAAGCCTGGTTCCCGCCATCTGCAGTCACTAATTCGTAATTCAGAAAACGTCTTCCTGTGCAATAAGGCAACACGGTCGATTCTTCAAAGGTATCAATAGGTTAGCTTTTGTTTTCCATTTCATCCTTGAGGCCTCACCCGTTTCCTCTGTCTGTGCTTTCTTCCAGCAACTGTCTCTCCTTCCATGGCTTTAGTTACCATCTATACTATCGACAGGAGGATGCTAAGTCCATATATCCAGCCAGACTTTAGCCATCTGCTCCATGCCCATCCATTCCAATGCTTATTCCAAACTCAACACATAGTAAGTAGATATGACCACCCTCCCCTTCAAATACATTCCTTCGTCAGAGCACCCCATTCAGTAGATGACCCCACCATCCACTTCCTTGCTCTTGCCAGTGGTGTGTGTGCCATCCTTGACACCTCCGATCACCAGGTCTGGTCAAGTGTGAGTCCTAAATACCCCTCAGTTAACCTCATCTCTTTAGTCACTGCCATACATCAAGGTACCATTGTTTCTCGCTGAGAGTATTACAATAGACACTTGGTGGGTCTACCTACTCTTACCAGATTCCTTCTCCACATTCTGGGTAGAGCCATCTCCTACACATAGAATGGAGGATGTCTCTCCTCTACTTAAAATCCTTTACTGGGGGCGCCTGAGTGGCTCAGTGTATTAAAGCCTCTGCCTTCGGCTCAGGTCATGATCTCGGGGTCCTGGGATCGAGTCCCGCATCGGGGTCTCTGCTCAGCAGGGAGCCTGCTTCCCTCTCTCTCTGCCTGACTCTCTGTCTACTGTGATCTCTCTCTCTGTAAAATAAATAAATAAAATTTAAAAAAAAAAATCCTTTACTGCCTCCCATTGTTCTTGGGAGGGAGTGGAGTTCAGGATCCAAAGCCTGGCTCTAACCACTCAGTAAACATGGAACTGTGAACAGGTTATTCAATCCTTCTGACCTACTTCCTTACCTGTAAAATGGGGAAAACAATAGCATCTAGATTGTTGTGGGGAATAAATAAGTTAAAATATACCAAGCGCTCCAAACAGTGGCTGGCTCCAAAGAGGGAATGAATGAATGAATGAATGAATGGGATAGAGCAAGAGAGTGAGAGAACCTCTGGAAAAAGACTGTTCACAACACTTGGTGTAATCAACCCCCTACTTTTCTCTCTAGCTTCACTTTGCACTATTCTCTTCATTCATAGCTATGTTGTCTTTTACTTAGTTCCTCAAAAATGTCAAGCTTTCCAGAGCTTGAGGGCCTTGTACCAAGTGCTGCCTGTCCTTGAACTGCTCTCCAATCACCAATTGGTGACAACGCCAATCACGGTTGTCCTAACTCCTCTATGAACTCCCCTTTGAAGGGTCCTCAGTGAAACCTTCTAGCTCCTCACCACACACCCCATCCAACTAGCTTGGATCCCCCATCATATACTGTGGCTATTCATAAAGCTGCTAGGACCTGCAGTATTTTACAATGTTAATATAATGAAAGGTTATCTTCCTGCTAAGACCTAAAAATAACCTGAAATCTGTTATCCTCAAAAATAAATATATTACAAATCATGCCAAACTGCCAGGTGGTCTGGATGACCAAGAATATATTCCCCTGTCTCAGCAATTTGTATGGGAACAGAAACTTCTAAGCTTGAGATTCAGGGAGACTCCACCTTCTACTGTCTATGAAAGAGGAATTCAGTAGCATTGCCCCAAACTTACACCAAAAGGGGACAAATCAATATTTGCGCTGTTGGTTGGGGCTTACGGGGAGGACTGGGAGGTCTTTCCAGTTGAATATCCCAGCCTCTAATTTATTCTCTTTTTTTAAGATTTTATTTATTTATGAGAGAGAGAGAACACAAGAGGGGTGAGGGGCAGAGGGAGAAGCAAACTCCCCACTGAGCAGAGAACCCGATGCAGGGGCTCAATCTCAGGACTCCAGGATCATGACCTAAGCCAAAGGCAAATGCTTAACCAATGAACCACCAGGGCAACCCCCTTAATTTATTCTTGATTCTGTTGTAGGCTATGATCTTAGAGCATCTTCCTCTCCTCAGAGCCTAGACTATCTCTAGCCCTTGAGGGGTGTGAAACTAAATTCTGTTTTTCCACGAAGGGTGTGCAACTAGATTTTGGTGGAAAACCACATCACTAGACCGTGTATCAGTTACTTATGTCTCTTTCCGGGTAAATTAGTGGTTGAGTGAGGGGAGTCTTAGGACTTAGGGACATGTTAGGCTTGAAGAACTACTACCAGTGAAAATTAACCCTGGAATTATCCTACCCTCCAAAAGCTGATTTTCATCATAATGATTTCATATGTTTGGTTTTGAAAACAGCTCCCCATTCCTAAATAACTATGTTCTCTCAACTGGCCAATCTGGTTTGTGCCTTAGTCTACAGTGAGTGAATTGGACAATGAATAACAATGTTAAATTAGAAATCCTTTTTTGATGCTGTACATTTTTATAAGTTCTTATCACCTACAATTTCTTAGTCTCTCTGCCTTTTTTTTTTTTAAAACAAACAGGAACACTTTTATTAAATGACAGACTTTGGGCGTGTGTGATTGAACTAGGGAGATGGGAATTACATTTTCACTTTTCAGAATAGAATTAGAAGCAGGGGCCACCTCGGTTTCCTCAGAGCCCACCCCCTGGAGGGGGGCGGGAGGACTTGACTCAGGAAACACCGCCTGAAAACCCACGCGGCAGGCCCCTCCCCCAGAAAGCCAACCCGCCGAGAAGACAACAATCACTACTACTTCCTAGATATGTTTAAATCTTAATTCGTTCCCATTATTCTGGTTCATTTAAAAAAAAATTTTTTAATCTTTTTTATTTTGTTAAATAGATTTTTTTAGCCTATTTACCATCACAGTGAGACGTCCAGTACATCAAATTCCATAATAACCTTCTAACCTGAACTTTCTGATGCATATACCCATGTTTTTCTTTTGCTTTTCTATTTTTTATGTTTTTTTTAAATTTCACTTTAGTTTAGATCATTCTTTTCTTTACTTTTATTTGCTAATATTCATATAGAGTTAAAATTCAAGGTAATCCCCTTTCCCCAATCAATGCTACCCCTATAGGTAAACCAATTTTTAATCCCCTGATATCTTAGGAAAGTTGTATCCCTTAAAAAAGATATCAAGATACATCAAGGAAGAAGCAAA